>CAUYLG010070515.1:0-89559 GCA_963573385.1 Cacajao melanocephalus
TCTTTTTTTTTTTTTTTTTTTTTTTTTTTTTTTTTTTTTTTGAGACAGCGTCATGCTCTGTTGCCCAGGCTGGAGTGCAGTGGCACAATCTAGGCTCATTGCAACCTCCGCCTCCTGGGTTCAAGCAATTCTCTGCCTCAGCCTCCTGAGTAGCTGGGATTACAGGTGCCCCCACGCCTGACTAATTTTTGTATTTTTAGTAGAGACAGCGTTTCACCATGTTGGCTAGGCTAGTCTTGAATTCCTGACTTTGTGATCCACCTGCCTCAGCCTCCCAAAGCGCTGGGATTACACGCATGAGCCACTGTGCCCGGCCCCTTCTTCTCATTCTTTTACTCCACTGTGGATTATTTTGAAGCAAAAAGTTTTGGGGTTTTGTTTGTTTGTTTGTTTGTTGAGGCAGGGTCTTGCGCTCTTACCCAGGATGGAGTGCGGTGGTGCCGTCATAGTTTACTGCAAACTTCCAACTATTGGGCTTAAGGGATCTTCCTGTCTCAGCCTCCAAATAGCTGGGACTACAAGTGCACGCCACCGTGCTTGGCTAATTTTACAATTTGTTTTTTGTAAAGAAAGCGTTTTGTTTGTTGCCCAGGCTAGTCTTGGACTCCTGGGTTCAAGCGATACTCCTGCTCTGGCCTCCCAAAGTGTGGGGATTATAGATGTGAGCCACTGCACCTGGCCTAAAAGTTATCTTTTTAGAATGAGATTTCTAATACTTTTTTTTTTTAAGTTGAGAGTCTAGTTTCCCACACAAAGGTTTTGGTTTATTTGTATTTTATATTTTATTTTATTTTGTTTTATGACAGAGTCTTGCTCTGTTGTCCAGGCTGGCGTTTAGTGGCTGCTTACTGCAACTCCCGCCTCCCAGGTTCAAGCAGTTCTTCTGCCTCAGCCTCCCGAGTATCTGGGATTATAGGCTCGTACCACCACACCCGGCTAATTTTCGTATTTTTAGTAGAAATGGGGTTTCACCATGTTGGCTAGACTGGTCTCAAACTCCTGATCGCATGATCCAGCTAAGGTTTTGGTTTAATATATTTTGAATGTCTTAATAGGAATAAAATCATGAATGTTTTGGTGATTAAATCTTTTAATTCTCCTCTTTTCTATTTTGAATGAGTAGATTCTCGGGTTAGTTTCCCACCCAAGCATATTTAAGGCAAACTTAGTTTTCATAGTCTTTCTGCTTCACTTTTAAATGTGAAGTCTTAGGAAAAATGATATTGAATTACTTTTAAAATTGTGAACTGGAAGAATTTGGGGTCAACATTTTGATGCTATGGCCCTTTTATAGGAGATTAAAAATTATTTTAGGCTGGGTGCGGTGGCTCACGCCTATAATCCCAGCACTCTGGGAGGCCGAGGCGGGTGGATCACGAGATCAAGAGATCGAGACCATCTTGGTCAACATGGTGAAACCCCGTCTCTACTAAAAATACAAAAAAAAGCTGGGCGTGGTGGCGCGCGCCTGTAGTCCCAGTTAATCGGGAGGCTGAGGCAGGAGAATTGCTTGAACCCAGGAGGCAGAGGTTGCGGTGAGCCGAGATCGCGCCATTGTACTCCAGTCTGGGTAACAAGAGCGAAACTCTGCCTCCAAAAAAAAAAATTATTTTAAAATTATCAAGAGAGTGAACAATACAAATTTCTTCTGTAGCAAAGTAATAGTTGGTACTTTTGTCTAGCAAATTTTAGTAGTGGCATATATATGTACTGTTTCTGCACCATCATTGCTGCCAAATGGGAGTGGCATATTTAACAGGCAGAAATCTAGAGTTACAATGAGAATAGTATCATTTGAAATGTCAGATAAATGGATGAAGATAAAGTATTTTGTTTTTGGAAAATTATATGAATTAGGAAAAAATGAGTCTTTCAGTATTTTAAGCAGAAAACTCTGGCTTATTAAACATTCTCTCTATTTATTTGTGAATTTTCTTTTGGGTATTTGATATTGTTTGTCATTTTATCCTATAGCCGAATTAAGAAAGTGGTTTCTATCTATGGAAGCAGCATTGATGTGGAACTCCAGCAGAGGGCAGTAGAATATAATGCACTTTTCAAGAAATACGATCACATGAGGTAAGTGAAAGAAGCAATGTGTGTATCTCTTAGCATCCTGAATAAATTGTCATGGTAATCCATAAAGAAGATTCATTCCTTGAGCTTTATTAATTGGTCTTCCTATCCCTATTTAGTTCTAATTGCTTGGCTGCTTCTGTTTTGTCCATCTTCTATTCTGCCTAGTCTCTAAAGAAATAAATTGACTCTCTTCTTCCATTCTGCCTCCAACTCTTACCACTTTTTTTGGTATGGAAAGTTTGCTTTATTTTCTATGTTATTTAGTTAAGAAGTGGGAGTTGTATATTTTTCAAGACAAATAATTTCATTCAGATTCCATTATTGTTACATTTTGGTGTTTGTCATCTTTTTTTCCTTCTATTAGGTAGTATCTTTTTGACTGTTAGTACCTATGGGTTTACCTTTCTTTCATGTCACTCTCTCTACCAGTGAAATATATGCTTTGGGATTTAGGTGGACAGTCGGTTTATTCAAGATTTTTTTTGTCTGCCCTTAATCCAGCCAGGAATTTAGGTCATGTATTCTTATAATCTACCTTCTATTTTAGTGTATGTGTTGGTTGGGGAGGGGAGATGGATCTCCATGTTTGGGCTCAACATAGTTAATGGTGATTATTTTGGGTAGGGAATCTAGGTTAACTGCCTAGAATTTAACCACTTCAGATTCTTCTAGGTCTGCCCTACTTGAGAGAATGCCTGTCATGGAAAAAGTGACCACAAATGGCCCTACTGAGATTGTGCAGACAAATGGAGAGACAGAACCAGCTCCACTGGAGACCAAACCGCCACCCTCTGGGCCACAGCCCAGCAGCCAGGTAGCTAGCCTTTCACTTGCTCATCTGGGGCATCTTATGATTTTACAGTCCCTTATAGCTTATCTCTTAGCTGAGTCCCTTTAATGTTCTTGGATTGGTTGATGATTTCCTTCCTTATTTTTACATATTGAAAGAGCTTTGCATTAGGTGTAAACTAGACAAATAATGATGAATTGAGCTGTTGTTACCTTGTTTAGGCCAATGATTTATTGGATTTGTTGGGAGGAAATGACATAACACCTGTTATTCCAACTGCACCTACAAGCAAACCATCTTCTGCTGGTGGAGAACTTCTTGATTTGCTGGGAGACATCAACCTTACAGGTGAGGCCAGTCTGGAGCATTTAATGTCTGGGAAAAGATAGGAGGCCTTGGGGCAAAACTAAACTGAATCCAGACTTTTCAGCATGTGAATCGTTTGAAGATGGGAGAGGCTACATGAGAAGCAAGAATCAGATCTTCACAATATCTGGATTATAAGCTGTCATGCTAATGCTCTAAAGATAATTTATAGGGATTTCTTAAAGGCTAACTTTTAATTTTGGGTGAATAAATTATTCACAGTGTTTTAAGATAGAAACTACTTACCCTTTCAGGCTCAAAAAATATATCCCACATCACTTTTACTTTAGCTAGTGTCCCAAGATATGACTTCTTGGTTCCTTTCCACTCATGGTTAGTTTTCAATAGCTGTGGCCATTTGTGGAGAGATGTTAACCTACTACCCATACTGGAGTGCAGTGATGCAATCTTGGCTCAGTACGACCTCCACTGCCTGGGTTCAAGTGATTCTCCTGTGTCAGCCTCCCAAGTAGCTGGGATTACAGGTGCCTGCCACCGTGTCTGGCTAGTTTTTGCAGTTGTAGTAGAGATGGGGTTATACCATCTTGGCCATGCTGATCTTGAACTCCTGATCCGCCTCGACTTCTCAAAGTGCTGAGATTACAGGTGTGGGCCACCACGCCTGGCCTACAACTTCTAAATTACAGTGTCAAGTATAGCTGAAAGGTTAAAATGTCGTCTTTTTTTATTTTTGAGATAGTCTTACTCTGTTACCCAGGCTGGAGTGCAGTGGCATGATCTCAGCTAACTTCACCCTCTGCCTCCCAGATTCAAGCGAGTCTCCTGCCTCAGCCTCCTGAGTAGCTGAAATTACAGGGGCATGCCGCCATGCCAGGCTAATTTTTTGTATTTTTAGTAGAGACAGGGTTTTGCCATTTTCTTTAAAAGGATAATGTAGAGTTAAAGCATACATGACCTTGAGTAAAAAATAGACATAGGGTAAGAAATTGGATGATCAGCTATGCTCATTCCCACAGGCTGATTTTTTTCCTCCTAATACAGAACAGCCACAGAGTATAGGATTTATGTCTATGCCTTAAGAAAATTTCAAAATGTTACTTGTCATGTACTTTTGAATTATTTACAGATGGTCAATTTGAAATCTTCGAATGCCAAAGCTATACTGGATGACTGGCAAAGAAAAAGCAACCCCATAGTTAAACCATAGTGTATACTTCACCTAACATCTATTTCCATGTTAGCATATAGTCTTCATAATCATAATTTTAGATGACTAATACTTTATCAACAAGTTTGCACTATTGTTTATTCAGTTCCTTAGTATTGGGTATTTTGATTTTTTTTTTTTTTTTTTTGAAATGGAGTCTCATTCCGTTGCCCAGGCTGTAGTGTAGCAGCATGATCTCGGCTCGTGGCAGCCTCTGTCTCTCAGGTTCAAGTGATTCTCCTACCTCAGCCTCCTGAGTAGCTGGGATTACAGGTGTATGCCACCACGCCTGGCTAATTTTTGTATTTTTTTAAAGTAGAGATGGGTTTTACCATGTTGGGCAGGCTGGTCTTGAACTCCTGACCTCAAGTGATCTGCTCACCTTGGCTTCCCAAAGTGCTGGGATTACAGGCATGAGCTACCACCCCTGGCCAGTATGGGATATTTTTGTTTCTAGATTTTTCTTACATAGTGGCTTCAACAAATACTACATCAATTTGTTCTTATTTTAGATTAATTTCTTAGACTAAGTTACTTAGTCTTTCTGAATGTGGTTAAAATTAGGATGATTAATACTTACTCCATAGGGTATTTGTGAGGCCCATTGACCTATTGAGTACATGACATGTAGTAGGCACTTGGTAAATATTATTTACCTTTTCCTCAATTTATGTGTTTCTCTGTCATAAGCATTGTATATTATCATCTTTAAAAGTCCTAGTGGGTGAAAATTTGGTCCTATTTTATTTTAGTATTATTTTTAAAATTTTGTACTCCCTTCTGCCAGGCTTGGCCAGCAGGGAGGGGCCCTATTATTTTTTGATCACAGGGAATGTTTAATATTTATCCACATATTTGTATTACAGAGGGGTTTCCTTTCTGAACATTCTTGTATCCTTAACTTACTTATTGTGTTGTCTTGTCTTTCATTCTTTTTTGTTTTCCTAGTGTTGTATGTTAAAGCAAAATGATAAAATGTTAAAAAGTCTAGGTTTTCTTTCTTTACTCATAATGTGTTTTGAACATGTTTTTCCATTTTTTAACATTAATTTTCAAAATTTTGAATTCTAAATTTTTTAATGTATCATTACAGTTTTACCCTATTATGTAGAAAATTAAGTCAGTAGAAATTCAGAAATAGATTTAGCCTGTGATTTTAAAGGGTTTGGAGCAATAAGTTTCTGTTGTTCCCCTAAACTACCCTGCTATACTTTTATAGGATTTAAAAAAAAGGTAAAATTTGAGGGAGTTGGGGACCTATATGCTGCCTGTGTATGTTGAGTAGCCTCTGATTTTCCATGAGACCACATTTCTAAAATTGTTTTAAAAATGAGAATTGGAAATTTTCTCAATTAGATTTTTTAGACTAGAAGAACTATATGAATGTTTCTTTGTCTACCTCATTGGTAATCTGCTGGACTACACAAATGGTGTTTGCATTTATTTTAGCTTCTTGTGCTTTGCTTAGCCTCTGTGTTTCTGCTTTCTTTGCTAATTTTTAGTGTGTTATTTACTTTTCTGTTTTTTAACAGAGTCTCGCTCTGTCACCCAGGCATCTTTTTTCCCTTCACTTTTGCTGTCATACTCTTAAAAAAAATTTAAAAAAGATATTCTAGCTTTCCTTTATTTCATTGTATTGATTCTTTTTTAAATGGCATATTTTCAGTTAATTTCATAAGTAGTTTGAAGTCTATTTAAATATAAAATACATTCTTTTTTTTTTTTCTAATGGAGTTTCACTCTTGTTACCCAGGCTGGAGTGCAGTGGCACAATCTTGGCTTACTGTAACCTCCACCTCCCAGGTTCAAGCGATTCTCCTGCCTCAGCCTCCTGAATAGCTGGGATTACAGGCATGCACCACCACACATGGCTAATGTTGTATTTTTAGTAGAGATGGGGTTTCTCCTTGTGCTCAGGCTGGTCTTGAACTCTCGACCTCCAGTGATCCTCCCACCTTGGCCTCCCAGAGTGCTGGGATTACAGGCACGAGCCACGGCACCCGGCCTAAAATACATTCTTTTAATTTTGCTGAATTTTCTTATTATTTTTCTTAGAATATTGATTTCCCTCTTATTCTATGAATTATCTTCTATTGTATGATTGTCAAATTGTTGTTGTTTGGAAAGATTAAAAAAAAATGGCAATCTATTTCTTTTTCCCCACCCTATTTTGTACCACCCCTTGCAGGGTGTGTGTGTGTGTGTGTGTGTGTGTGTGTGTGTGTGTGTGTGTTAAAATTTTGTTTTACAGCATTTAACATATACAATTTTTTTTTATTTTGAGTTGGAGTCTTACTCTGTTGCCCAGGCTGTAGTGCAGTGGCGAGATCTCAGCTTACTGCAACCTCCACCTCCTAGGTTCAAGGGATTCTCCTGCCTCAGCCTCCCAAGTAGGTGGGATTACAGGTGCTCACCACCATGCCCAGTTAATTTTTCTACTTTTAGCAAAGACAAGTTTTCACCACGTTGGCCAAGGCTGGTGTCGAACTCCTGACCTCAGGTGATCTACCTACCCTGGCATCCCAAAGTGCTGGGATTATAGGCATGAACCACCTTGCCCCGCTGGCCTGTATATTTTTAAAGGAAATAACCTAAGACTTTCTTTTTTTTTTTTTCTTTTTCAGATTTTCAAAGAGGTCCTGTAAAGATTAAGAACCACTGAACATTTCTCGTCTACGTGATCCTGGCTATTGTTCTTAGGAATAGCAGGACACAATGTCAGCTTCAACCCAGGCTAGTTCCTCTAAACTGCATTCTTATCGGTGAAATGAAAATAATAGGGTTGCTATGGGGATTAAATGAGATGATACTCCAAAAGTGATCATTAATGATAAACCATGAGGTGTCTGCCACAAAGTGCCACTATTATAAAACAGTGGCCTGGAGGGACAGTTTATAAATACTGCTCCTTTAGCATTCCACTAACATTCACTGAGTGCCTGTTCTGTGTAGAGGACCTGGTGAAAAAGATCTGCCTTCCAGTTTATTATGTAGTTGAAAGAACCACAAGATACAAAACACGATAGACCGAATGCCCTGAGAGAGGAATAAGTGCAGTGTTCTGGGAGCTGTAGAAGAGGTCTCAGTATCCACTGGAGGAAAGTGCTTATTGGAGTTCATATTTGGAGTGGGTTGAAAAGATGAACAAATGCAATCTAACACACACAGAAAATCAATACTACATGTGCACATTTTATTCTTGATGACGTGGAAAGACCAATTAGAAACACTGCAATCACGTCTACCCAGCAGACACTTAGCAGCAGGTTTCGAGACAGAGCACCTCTATCTTTTGTCCGGTCTGTTTACTATACATTGGGTGCTCTGGACAGTCCTTATCTTCGTGTTCGGGAACAAAGTACACACACCCCTTTCCGAATCGAAGGGCCCAGGGACTCCGAGAGGGGTGGGAGCCCCTCACAGCCAGACGACACAATGGGGGCCTCTTTAACCGCAGTTCTCACCCCCTCTGCAGGCCCCACTTTGCCAGGGTTCGACTTCTCGGGCCCTTTCGCCCCTCCTCTGGAGCCCCCAGGAGCGCAACCACAGCCCTGTCGGGCGCCCTACCCCCGCACCCCCCCGCCCCGCGGCCGAGCTTCCCTCCTCCTTCACCGGGAGCCGGAAAACCCGGAGCGAACCAGCCCAGCCCGGAAGCGCATGCTCAGTAGCAAGCAGGTTCAGTTCGCTAGTAGGAAGCTCCAGCGCTACACCGGCGGCGGCGGCGGCGGCGGCGGCACCTCAGGGCAGCCAGATTCCCCAACAACGACCTCGGGTCCTTCCCTTCCCCGCGAGACCCCCCCACCACCAGCTCCGCCCCACCCGGGGGCTCTTGCGTTTCGGAGTCCCAACTGCGCGGAGCGGGAGCCGCGGCCAGAGCGTCCCTCCACACGTCCTCCCCCAGCCGCCAGCTCCGCCGCGGGGCCAGGCCGGACCCGGGAGTGCAGCCCCGGCGGGCGGCGGCGGCGGCGACAGCGACAGAGGGCAGCCCGGGGCGGCGCCGGCGGGCCAGGGAGGGGCGGGGGGCCTGGCCCCGGGGCGGTGGTGCGGGATGCCGCCGCCTCCGGGCCGCGTTCGTTCTCCACAGCTGGTACCCGTGTCGGGTGGGTGGCCGGGCGTGGGCCTCGCCCTTCAGCCCCCTCGCCAGGGCTAGCCCGGCTGCGCGGCGCCCGGAGGGGGCCGGGCCGTCCGGTGGGGCCGCGGCCCTATTCCGCGCAGCGAGCTCGCCCTCTCGCGGCTCCCCGGCCGGGCCGCCGCCGCCCCTCTCCCCGCCCAGAGGCGCCCCGGGAGCACCATGCAGGCGCAGCAGCTGCCCTACGAGTTTTTCAGCGAAGAGAACGCGCCCAAGTGGCGGGGACTGCTGGTGCCTGCCCTGAAAAAGGTGAGGAGCACGCCAGACCCCGCTTCCCGGCCGCAGCCCCCCAGTGCGGGCGCCGGACCGGCGCAGGGGAAGGGCTGGGGAGGCGGGGCGCGCGCGCGCAGGGCCGTCTTTCTTCCCGGTCTCGCCGCGTCTCCGAAAGGACGGCGCACACGGGGAGGTCCTCCACACGGCTGGGTCTCAGTGTTGACATCCACCCGGTGTGTGGGAAGGCCGCAGGGAGCCGCGGGCAGTTGGTCCGAATAATCCAACCCCTGAGAGGTGAATGCTTTGCCCTTTGATTCCGAGACAACGGTTGGAGAAGTCTCCGTTTTCAGTGGAGGTCAAAGCAGGCCACTTTTCCGCCTTCTCGGTCTTAGCCCGGAGCTGTTGTCAGCCTCCTGTTTTAAGGTGTCCAGTATGCTCGTTTTAGTGGTTTGAGAATGCCCTGGCCGTAACGCTTGCTCTAAGGAATTGCGAGCTCGCCTGCCAGCAGGAACGTGGCCTGCTCTGCTCGCCCTCAGTAATCACTCTCCGTTCTCCTTATTTCCTCCGCTCCTCCGATTAACAGGGGCTGGTGCACATGCTACCAATTTCAGGGGTTTTGTTTTGTTTTTGTAGCGTTCGAGATTCTTGGTGCTGTCATTTGGCTTATTAAGAACTTTTAGTCTTTGTATGTTTAAGTTTTCTGTATTGTTATCTGAAGTTACATACCCCCTGATCTGTGTTTTTAAATGTTTTAGTATAATTAGGAAATGTTGTTACATTTTTAAAGCTTCTAGAGCAACAGTGTGAGTACTAGACTATTTTTGTTTCCCTTTCTTCATTTACCTTTTCTATAAAGATTGCTTTACTCTTCTAAGAGTGTTTCTAAATCCCAGTTTCTTGCTGCTCAAAGAATGTGTCATGCTAACTAGTTAACATATAGTTTTGCTTCTACTAAGAATGGAGATTATGTTGTACCTTTTATGCTAAGCATTAAAAGGTGTCTGATGGTTCTCAGAGGCCAGTAACTTTTACTTTCCCCTTCGCCCTGTTCTCCTCTTGTCCCTCTTGCTATCTTACAGTGGAAACTATTTGGTTTGTTAGGAGAATTTGCTTATATATATCTGACTTAAGTTACTGTCATTTTCCCCTTCAGGCGTCTGACTAGTCACAAACACCTATGTGATTTTTTTTTTTTAAGAAAACTGAAAAGATGCCATATATCTTATATACTTTACTCCTTAGAAATCACATCAGGCTCTCAATACTTTTTTGCTTTACCTGCAAGTTTGACTTCTTAGCGTGTAATGGAAGGAGTTTAGGAGGTCTCTGTGATGCTAGAAGCTGGTGTCCAGGTAGGGTAAGGGAAGACGGAAATTGTTTAAAAACCTGTAAAAGAACTCATAAAGCATTGCCAAATAGGGGCCATTTTGCTTAGAGGCAAAAACAGCTCCTATCCCAGGGGAATCACCAAGCCATCAGCTGAGGATCTTTTGAAGCAGTGGAAGAATACTGTAGGAGTTGACAGACCTTGTTTAATTCTGCCACACTGGTGGTCCTTGCTGAAATCTGTCCCTAGAAGCATTTTGTTTGACTGGCACAGTGTTGTTTTATTTTTAAATGTAATTAGTTGCTAACATTTGAAAATGAGAGATATTACATAAAATCTGAATTTTCAGCTTTTCTTGAAGAATAGGAAGTTCTTGCTATTTAGGGCCTGTATTCAAGCAAGGCACTAAACTGCTGGAGGTGAGTAAATGGTTGTCCTCAGACAGGGCATGTATCTCCACCTTACCACAACCCCCATGTGTCCTCTTTGTTTATTTACATAAACCAACTTTTGACTTTAAGGTAGAGATACTTTTGCAGTAAGTGATAGGAGAAGGTGGAAGTGTACATAATCTAGCTGATGTGTAAGGTTCTTCCAATTCTTATTTAAATAGCTACTAACAATGATTCTAAGACAAGATTGAAAATACAGTGTATTTCATATCTGGATATGTTGTCGGTAGCTCCAAACCTACATTTTTACCTGCCTGCTGGACATTTCATGTGGATATCTCCATATCTTGATTTCTTCTTTTGATTCATTATTTAATTATTTATAGATGCTTCCAACTTGTGTTCTCTTACTCTTACCTGAGGCTCTTTGGACATTCTAGTCCCGTCATCTTTCTTTGCCTGATCCAACACTACTCATCTTCTAGACTCACTCAACCTGGACTATCAATCATCAGGGCTGAGTTGAATATTACCTTTGTTTTCTTTTCGAGCCGTATCCTAGCTGTGTGAATTTTAAGTTCCTATTTACTTGTCTATAACTAGATTGGATGCTCTCTGAGAACAGGGATAGTATCTTACCCTCATTTTATTCCCCATGCATACAGTGCTTGATACCTGGTGGCCACTCAATTTGAATAAATAGGTGAGGGGATATACAAACTGAAACTATCACTTCTCTCCTCCACCTACCATTTAAGTTTTTCTTCTTAATGGCTTTATTATTGCATTTGACTGGTTTGAAATGTTGGAGTCATCTCTGGCTTCTCTCTTTGTATTACTGCCCACACTCAGGTAGAGCCTTTATAAAAAGTTCATTTCCTTTTGACATATTCTTCTAGTCTGTTCCCTCCTCCAACTTCTCTAATTGAGTCTCCTTTCTCAGACTACTGTGATAATTTCTTAATTGAATTTACTGCCCCTCACCTCACCTTCTGTTCCTCAAATCTCACCAGTTACAGGATACTTCTTAACATGTCACACTCTTGTTCAGAACTGTTGATGTCTTTTGAGTTCAGCCTATGCTAAAATGCGTACTTTTTATCATGGAATTGACAGTGATTGATTTCTGGCTTTATCCTGCTTTTCTGACTGGATTGTCTACCATAGTCTTTTATCTTCTTTATGCATTTAGCCAGACTGGACTGCTGCTTTTGTTCAATATGGATGGAATGTCCCACTGTATCTATTTCACTGAATCTGTGAATCTAAGTTCTATCTTACCTATTGCACAAATATATCATGCCTACTATAGACCAGGTATTGCCTTTGACACTCAGGTTAAAAAGGTAAATGACATAATCAGGAAAGACTAAATTAGAACATGATGGGAAGTAGCAGGGCATGTCTAGAGAGACAACTGGTTTGTGGACAGTTTTTATACATGTTAAGCTAAGGAATTTGAATTTTATCTTGTGAAGTAGGAAGCCATTGATAAGGTTGCTTTTGTTTGGTTTGTTTTATTTGTTTGTTTGTTTTGAGACAGGGTCTCACCAGACTGGAGTGCAGTGGTGCGATCTTGGCTTACTATAACCTCTACCTCTCTACCTTAAGCAGTCCTTCCACCTCAGCCTCCTGAGTAGCTGAGACTATAGGCACACACTGCCACACCTGGCTAATTTTTCTATTTTTTTGTAGAGATGGGGTTTTGCCATGTTGCTGAGGCTGGTCTTGACCTCCTGGGCTCAAGCCATCCGCCTGCCTCAGCTTCCCAAAGTGCTGGGATTACAGGGTGAGCCACTGTACCCAGCCAGTAAGTTTTAAGTAGGGGAGTAACAGCACATTTGAATTTTAGAAAATTCACTTTGGCCATAGAATGGAAAATGGTTTGGAGAAGAATGAGACACGAAGTGAGGAGAAAAGTTAGAAGCCTAGTTTAATAGTCCAGTCAAGAGACAATAAACATTTGAATTAAGGATGCATTTGAACTAGGAGGGAAATGTGGATATGGATTTTATTTTAAAGATGTTTACAAGGCAAAATTGACAGGACCTAGTAACTCACTGAGTGATTTGTGGAATGGTAATGGAACAGTAATAGTCTTGTTTCTGACTTGAATGCCTTTAGTCAGGATAGAGAATGTAGGAGAAGCTTTTAGGATGGAGAGAAGAATGGCATAATAAGGTGATTTTTGGACATGTTGACTTAAAAGTTCTTTTGGGTTATTCAAGTGAACTTCTCCAACTGGCTATTCATTGTTGGTGTCTGATGAAGCAGATTCAGAACTTCTAGGTGTGTAATTAAAGCCATAAGTATAGATGAAGCCTGTATTTGTACTAAGACTTATACATGATTGTTCATGGCAGCTCTGTTCAGTCAAAAACTAGAAACAATCTGATGTCCATCAACAGGTGAATGAATAAGCTAATTGTGATAAAGCCAAACAGTGGAATACTACTCAGCAATATAAAGGAACAAACTGGCTGGGTATGGTGGCTCACAGCTGTAATCCCAGCACTTTGGGAGGCCAAGGTGGGAGGACTGCTTGAGCCCAGGAATTCCAGACCAGCCTAGGCAACATAATGAAACCCTGTCTCTACAAAAAACTTTAAAAATTAGCCAGGTGTGGTGGCATGAGCCTGTAGTCCCAGCTGCTTGGGAGGCTGAGGTGGGAGCATTGCTTGAGCCTGAAGAGTTCAAGGCTACAGTGAGCTGTGATTGTGCCACTGTACTCCAGCCTGGGTGAAAAATTGAGACCCTGTTTCAAAAAAAAAAGAACAAACTTGATACAAATGACAACATGGCTGAATCTCAAAATACTTAACACTCAATGAAAGAAGGGAAACCAAAAAAGAATATATACTGTGTGATTCTATTTATAGAACATTCTAGAAGATGCAAACTGGTGCAGATCAGTGGTTGTTTAGGAGAGGCTTTTTCCGTTTATCTTGATTGTGCTGATGGTTTCAGGGGTGTATGCATATGCTGAAATTTATCCGATTGTATGGTTTAAATATATGCAGTTTATTGTCTGTCAGTTGTACCTTAATGAAGGTATTTTAAAAAGTAGATGAGACTACTTGCTGAAAATAATTTGAGTAAGACTGAAAAAGGGCTGGCATAATAAGAAGTAGGAGAGGAAAAATAGTGTATAGGGAGATAGCAGAGGAAAATGAATGATAGATGAAAGGAGACTGAGAAGGAAGGAGTCAGGCAGAAGAAATGAAACCCTAGTGTCTGAGAAGTTGAGAGAGGAATGCTTCGAGAAAAGAGTTGTTAGCTGGGTGCGTTGGCTCACACCTGTAATCTCAGCACTTTGGGAGGCCAAGGCAGGTGGATCACCTGTGGTCAAGAGTTTGAGACCAGCCTGGCCAACATAGTGAAACGCTGTCTCTACTAAAAATACAAAAATTAGCCTGGCGTGGTGGTACACGCCTGTAATCCCAGCTACCTGGGAGGCTGAGACACAAGAATTGCTTGAACCTGGGAGGCAGAGGTTACAGTGAGCCGAGATTGTACCACTGTGCTTCAGCCTGGGTGACAGAGCGAGGCTCTGTTTCAGAAAGAAAGAAAAATAAAAAATTAGCCAGGCTTGGTGGCGCATACTTTGGTGGTCCTGGCTACTCAGGAGGCTGATGTGGGAGGATTGCCTGAGCCTGGGATGTCAAGGCTGAGGTGTGACCCATAATTGTGCCGTTGTACTGCTGCGTGGGTGACAGGGTAAAACTCTGTCTCAAAAGAAGAAAGAAACAAAAATAAAGACAAAGGAAAGAAAAGAAAGAGTCGTTAATCGTATCAGGCTACAGAAAAGTCAACTAAAGGGCCTGAAAAGTGTTAAGTTTGACAGCTAAGGGGTCGTTGGTCACTATGTCAGAACAGTTTTATCGTGACAGTAGAAGATGGAAGAACATGGAAAAAGTAAGAATAGCAAGGGCAGCTGACATTTTTGTTCAGATTTTTTTTTTCTAGAAGCTTGGAAAGGAAGGGAAAGAGATAGTGCTGAGGCAAAAAAGAGATTCAAGATTGGGTAAGACATTTTTGTTTCTTATTTGGAGATGACGAAAACTTGTTAAGAGCCTTTGGGAAAGGAGCTAGTAGAGAATGCTGGTGAAGATTGAGGAACACAAAGCAATGGGATTTGCCTTGAACTGTTTGGCAGAATACTACTTAAAGCACTTCATCTGTGTTCTCATTTATGGCTTCCTTTTCACAAGAGAGAAAATTAGGTTTGGAGACTTAAATTTGCCCATGTAATTTAGTTACAGAATCTTTATTTTTATTTTTAAAATTATTTATTTTTGCACCATGACCCCTCCCCACTCTAAAATGTTTTTTTTTTTTTTTTTTTTTTTTGGTCGCCCAGGCTGGAGTGCAGTGGCGCCATCTCAGCTCACTGTAACCTCTGCCTCCCGGGTTCAAGCAATTCTTTGCCTCGGCCTCCCAAGTAGTTGGGATTACAGGTGCCCACCACCATGCCTGGCTAATGTTTGTATTTTTTGTGGATACGGGGTTTCACCATGTTAGCCAGGCTCGTCTCCAACTCCTGACCTCGTGATCCACCCACCTCGGCCTCCCAAAGTGCTGGGATTATAGGGGTGAGCCACCACGCTTGGCCTAATATCTGTATTTTTAAACACTATGTTGACTGGGCATGGTGGCTCAAGCCATTAATGCCAATACTTTGGGAAGCCAAGGCAGGATGATCACTTGAGGCCAGGAGTTTGAGACCAGCTTAAGCCACATAGTGAGACCCTGTCTCTACAAGGGAAAAAAGAAAAGCCAGGTATGGTGGTGCATGCCTGTAGTCCCAGCTACTCAGGAGGCTGAAGTGGGACGATTGCTTGAGCCCAGGAGTTTGAGGCTGCAGTGAGCTATGATTGGGCTACTGCACTCCAGCCTGGGTTACAAAGTGAGACCTTGTCTAAATTAATTAATTAATAAACACTATGTGATACTACCTCTGGCAGGGGCAATGACAGCTTTTCTTATGAGATAGGAGGGAAAGTGATAAAAATGGATTTGTAGGTTGGGGAGCAGGGAGTTCATGCTAAATCACCTCTATCATTCTAAATCACCACTATTTTCATGATAAAATGAAAGGCAAAATTCTTTTACAGACTAAAGAAAGGGAAGGTAGTAAGGAATTTAGAAAGAATGAAGTTTGGGAATTGCCGCTGTGGAATGTGGAGGAGCCAACCAGTGGCTTAGAAAATTGGTGGCTCATGCCTGCAGTTCCTGCACTTTGGGAGCCTGAGGTGAGAGGATCACTTGAAACCAGGAGTTCAAGACCAGCCTGGGCAACATGGTGAAACACCATCTCTACCAAAAAAATAAATAAAAAATCAGCCAGGCATAGTGGTATGCACCTGTAGTTCCAGCTACTCAGGAGACTGAGGTGGGAGGATCCCTTGAACTCAGGAGGCTGATGCTGCAGTGAGCCATGGGAAAGAAAGAAAGAGCGAGAGAGTGAGAGAGCGAGTTGGGGGGTGGGGAAGGAATTGCTGAGTGTGGAAACCATAAACTTGCAATTGGGTTGTTCTGGTGGTTGTGAGATTTTCCTCCAGCGGTACTTACCTGTTCAGGTAAACAGGGAGAGAAGATAGTTGATTGCAGGTAGCTGCAGTAGAGATTAAGAGGATAGGAATATTTCAAGTGATAGGAAGTAAGGCTATATAAGAGAAATAATGGACTGGAAGAAAAATTAGGGCTCCATGGATTCAAAATCTTGGTGAGTTAGAAGGGTAGTGGAAGTAGATAGGGGATTATGATTAGAGAGGAGGATGATTGTTATATTTTGGAGTTTTAAGATTCTAGACATGGAGGCTGAGGAGGGCAGATCACCTGAGCTCAGGAGTTCAAGACCAGCCTGGCCAACATGGCAAAACCTTGCTTGTATAAAAAATACAAAAAAAATTAGCTGGATATGGTGGTACGTGCCTGTAGTCCCAGCTACTTGGGAGGCTGAGGTGGGAGAATTGCTTGAAACCCAGAGGCGGAGGTTGCAGGGAGCTAAAGTCACGCCACCTCACTCCAGCCTGGGTGACAAGAGTGAAACTCTGTGTCAACAACAACAAAAAGATTCCAGAGATGAAGCAGGTGAAACAATTAGGAGCTCTGAAGTTGATGTACTGAGTTGCATATGGGAATGATGATGAAGTCCACAGAGATTATGGAATATACTGTAGCAGAGAGGGAGACCATATTCTACGAGTGGCGGGAAGATTCAGAAGTAACAACACTAAGGATGTTTTAATCAAATAACAGTAAAAGTGGCAACTACTTCTTACCTCCTCTGATGTATTTATTACAGCTGTAGACAGAATAGGAAGAAACTTTGCACTTCATTTTAGAATTTTGTCTTGTGGTAAAGTTTTTACCCTAACATTTTGTCATGAAGATTTTTCAATACACAGAAAAGTTGAAAGAATGGTACAGTAAAAACCCATATACTCATCACCCAGATTTTATAATTAATATTTTAATATAATTTTATTATGTTTGCTTTATGGCATGCCTGTCCATCCCTTCATCCATGAATCCATTTTATTTATTTTTTTTAAGATGGAGTCTCGCTCTGTCACCCAGGCTGGAGGGCAGTAGTGGCGTGGTCTTGGCTCCCTGCAACCTCTGCCTCCTGGGTTCAAGCAGTTATCCTACCTCAGCCTCCCGAGTAGCTGGGATTACAGGGGTGCATCACCATGCCCAGCTAATTTTTATATTTTTAGTAGAAATGGGGTTTCATCATGTTGGTCAGTCTGGTCTCGAACTCCTGACCTCAAGTGATCTACCCGTCTTGGCCTGCCAAAGTGCTGGGATTACAGATATGAGCCACTGTGCCTGGCCTCATCTTATGTTTTGATGTATTTCAGAGTTCCAAACATCATTCTACCTTACCCTAAATAAGCAACCTCCACTTTCCAGGCTCAAGTGATCCTCCCACCTTAGCCTCTCAAGAAGTGGGACTGACTACAGGCATGTGCCACCATGCCCAGCTGATTTTCTTTTTTGGTAGAAATAGAATTTCACCATATTGCCCAGGCAATCCCTCAAACTCCTGAGCTCAAGGGATCCACTTGCCTCAGCATCCCAAAGTGCTGGGATTACAGTGTGAGCCAGCGTGCCTGACCCACAAATGTTAATTGTACCATTTGATGCGTTTTGACAAATGCATACGATCTGAGTCTCTACCAAAATATAGAACGTTAACATCATTCCTGAAATTTTCCTCACCTGTCTTCTCAGTCAACTCCTGCTCCCACATCCTGGAGGCAACCATTGATCTTTTATCATCACACCATAGATTAATCTTATCTGTTCCAGAACATCATATTAATAGACTTATACTGTATATATTTTTGTTAAGGCTTTTGAGGTTGTGTTTTATCAAGAATTCAGTACTTTTTTCCATTATATGAATATATATCGCAGTTTATTTATCCACTGGTTGGACACCTGGGATGTTTTTAAATTTGGGGCTATTGTGGATAAAGCTACCATGAATTTTCATATACAGGTATTTTTGTAGACATATATTTTCACTTCTCTTGCGTAAATAACAGGAGAAATGGCTCATAGGATAGGTGTCTGTTTAGTTTGAAAAGCAACTGCCACACCTTTTCCCACGGTGGTTGTACCACTTTACCTCCTGCCATCAATGTATGAGAGTTCTAGTTGCTCCAAATCCTTGCAACATTGGTGTTAACAGTCTTTAATTTTAGTCATTGTGGTAAGTGTGTAGTGGTATCCCATTGTGGTTTTAATTTACATTACCCTAATGACTAATGATACCACTTTTTTTGTTCTTTTTTTACAATTTTTTATAGCCTATGTGATAGAAATAACTTTTTTTGTGTTCTTATTGGCTGTTTGTATATCTTCCTTTAGGCAGTGTCTGCTCAATTTTTTTGCCTATTAAAAAATTGAAAGCCAAGTGCAGTGGTATCTGCCTACAGTCCCAGTTACTTGGGAAGCTGAAGCAGGAGGACCGCTTGAATTCAGGAGTTTGAGGCTATCGTACCCTGTGATCATGCCTGTAAATAGTCAGTGCACTGTAGCCTGAGCAATATAGCAAGACTATCTTAAAAAAAAAAAGTTGTTTTTCTTTTTAGTATTGAATGATGAGTTCCTTTGCCAGATATGAATATTTTCTTCTAGCCTGTGGCTTGCCTATTTATTTTCCTAATGAATTTTTTGACAACCAGAAGTTTTTTTTGTTGTTGTTTGTTTGTTTTTGGGACAGAGTCTCACTCTGTTGCCCAGGCTGGAGTGTAGTGGCACGATCGCAGCTCACTGCAACCTCTGCCTCCAAGGTTCAAGTGATTTTTCTGCCTCAACCCAGAGTAGCTGGGATTACAGGTGTCCACCACCGCCCAGCTAATTTTTGTATTTTTAGTAGGGATAAGGTTTCGCCGTGTTGGCCAGGCTGGTCTCGAATTCTTGACCTCAGGTGCACCTGCCTCCACCTCCCAAAGTGGAATTACGGGTGTGAGCTACCATGCCTGGCTCATTTTTGTATATATGGATGGATGGATGGATGGATGGATGGATGGTTGGATGGAGGTATATATGTATTTTGAGATGGTGTCTCGCTCTGTCATCCAGGCTGGAGTGCAGTGGCACAGTCTCAGCTCACTGCAACCTCTGCCTCCTGGGTTCAAGTGATTCTTCTGCCTCAGCCTCCCTATTAGCTGGGATTATAGGCACCTGCCACCACACCCGGTGAATTTTTATGTTTTCAGTAGAGACGGGTTTTCACCATGTTGGCCATGCTGGTCTCAAATTGCTTACCTCAGGTGATTCACCTGCCTCGGCCTCCCAAAGTGGGGTTACAGGGGTGAGCCACTGTGCCTGGCCCATTTTTGTATTTTTAATAGAGATGGGAGTTTCTCCATGTTGGCCAGGCTGGTCTTGAATTCCTGACTTCAAGTGATCCACCCACCTCAGCTTCCCAGAGTGCTGGGGTTACAGCCATGAGCTACTGCTCCCAGCCAGAAGTTTTTAATATTGATGGAGTCAAATACATGTTTTTTTTCTTTTATGGTTATTGCTCTAATGTCTGAGAACCCTTTGCTGATATTTTTTAATGTTGTCTTCTAAAAGCTTTATATTTTTAGCTTTCCTAGACTCTGGTCCATTGCAAGTTAATTGTTGTGTTATGATACAGGGTAGGAATTGAGATCCATTTATTTTTAATGCTGATATCTAGTTATTTCAGAACTATCTGTTGAAGAGACCTTCTAATTTGTTTATATTGCTCCTTACAGAGCAGGGTTATGCCATAGGTAGTGTGCCCAGAGTAGTAGCCTGTTAAAGAGATTTTTTTTCTCTGTTGGATTGTGTTGATATTTTTATGAAAATTATATGATTCATGTGTGTATGTGTATATGCAGTTGGTCCTCTGCATTTGTGGATCCAAAAAACTGTGGATCAAAAGTATTTGGGGGAGGAGGATGGGGAGAAATTGCATCTGTGATAAATATGTACAGATTTTTTTGGTCATTACTCCCTCAACAATACAGTACACAATTTACATAGTGTTAGTTATTAGTAATCTTGATGATTTAAGATGTATAGGAGGGTGTGCACATGTTATATGCAAATGCTACGCCACTTTCTGTAAGAGACTTGAGCATCTGCAGATTTTGGTATCTGAGGGAGGCCTTGGAACCAATCCCCCGTGGATACAGCGCACACCCACCCACACACACACACACATGCACGCACGCACAACCTATGTCTGTATCTCTATTTGTTAGTTTATTTCTAGGCTCTCCATTCTCCATTGATTTGATTGTTGATTTCTGTAAACTTATAGTAAGTCTTGACGTTAGGTAGTGTAATACTCCAGTTTTGTCCTTTTAAAAATTATGTTTTAGTGTTTCTAGATCTTTTTGAATGCTAATCTTTCATTCCTGGAATAATAAACCTTGGCAGATAGTGTTTTATTGAGTTCGTGCTATGTGCCACTATCCTAGGCAATATTGTTTACATGCTTATATGTCTGTTCTACCCATTGACTTTTGAAGATTTTAATGTCCCAATTTTGCAGCTGATGAAATGGATTTTATGAGGGCAAACTGCACAAGATCTTATGACTAATAAGTAGTAGAATCAGGATTTGAACCTAAGTCAGTATAGCTTCAAAGAAACTTTATATTCCACTGTGTTGCCTTTTTTGAATGGGAAGTACAGTGGTGCTGTAATTGTCCTGAACCTTAGATTTTAAGAAAGAAGTATCTAAGGAGGAAGGGAGGCTGAATGGACAGGGCTTTGAAACCCCCTACGTTAAGCCGAGGAGCCCAGCTGACTTTTACATATTGGGGCTTTGCATGGGATTTCATTTGGAAAAAAAGAGTTGTGTTGCATTAAAAAAGGTAGAATTTTAAAAGACACTAGTTAATGGAAAGATAGCA
Source organism: Cacajao melanocephalus (assembly GCA_963573385.1). NCBI lineage: Eukaryota > Metazoa > Chordata > Mammalia > Primates > Pitheciidae > Cacajao > Cacajao melanocephalus. The sequence goes on from CAUYLG010070515.1 coordinate 20,874, forward strand.
CAGACCATAAAGGAACCAGCTGAGGAGTAATGGTCTTTGGGTGGTGGTGAGAAACTAGGAGACTGTCCTTGTGTGCTTATGTTTGGAAGTGATGGAAGTGACATATAATTTATTTTATTTTTTGAGACAGAGTTTTGCTCTTGTTGCCCAGGTTGGAGTGAATGGCCCGATCTCGGCTCACTATAACCTCTGCCTCCCTGGTTCAAGCAATTTTCCTGCCTCAGCCTCCCGAATAGCTGGAATTACAGGCATGTGCCTCCACGCCTAATTTTGCATTTTTAGTAGAGATGGGGGGGTTCTTCATGTTGGTCAGGCTGGCCTCGAACTCCCGACCTCAGGTGATCTGCCTGATCAGCCTCCCAAAGTGCTGGAATTACAGGCGTGAGCCACCGCGCCTGGCTGACATAAAATTTATTTTATTTTTTTATTTTACTTTTTTGAGATAGGTTCTCACTCTGTCACCCAGGCTGGAGTGCAGTAGAGCAGTGACGGCTCACTGCAGCCCCAACCTCCTGCGCTCCAGCAATCTTCCCACAGTAGCCTCCTGAGTAGCTGGGACAACAGACACATGCCACCACACCCAGCTAATTTTTGTATTTTTGGTAGAGATGGGGTTTCACCATGTTGCCTAGGCTGCTACCTAACTCCTCAGCTCAAGCAGTTCACCTACTTCAGCCTCCCAGTGTGCTGTGATAACATACGCGAGCCACTGCATCCAGCCCATATGATTTTTTTTTTTTTTTAAGGAGATTGGGTCTTGCTCTGTTACCCAGGCTGGGGTGCAGTGGCATAATCATAGTTCACTGTAACCTTGAACTCCTAGGCTCAAGAGATTCTTGCACCTCAGCCTCCCAGGTAGCTAGGACTACAGGTGTTCACCATGACTACTGGGTAATTTTTAGAAATTTTTTCTGTAGAGACAGGGTCTCACTATGTTACTCAGGCTGGTTTTGCACTTCTGGCCTCCAGTGATCCTCCTGCCTTGGCCTCCCAAAGCCCTGGGATTACAGGAGTGAGCCACTGTGTCTGACCAGAAGTGACTGTTTAAATGGAAGTGGGACCATAAATGGGTGAATGAATGTATCAATCAATGACTGGAAGTGGGAGTTAGCCAATTAAGGATTAGGAGGAAATAAATTCCAAGGATTTGTGGTAGCTTGGAGGCCAAGAAGAACTCAGCATTTTTGGAGTTCTGAATAGCTGAAGTCTGGACTGTAGGGCCAGATCTTGTGGATCAAATTATTGCATTTTATCTTGTCAGCAGTGGGGAGCAACTGCAGGGTTTTAAGCAGGGAGGTGACACACATGAATTTTGAAGAATCGCTGTAGACTGTATGGGGCGTGGATTAAATAGGAACTGAACTGTAGGCAGGAAAGCCAGTTAGGAGATTTTGCAGTAGTTCATGGAAGGGATGATAGGTGGCTTTGACCAGAGCAATAGCTGTGGGGATAGAGAAAAGTGGACAAATTAATTAGAGAGATTTAGAGGTAGATTGGTGATTGAATTGAGCCGGACAGTAAGAGGAGTGAGAGGATTCCCAGGTTTCTTTTTTTTTTTGAGACGGAGTTTTGCTCTTGTTGCCCAGGCTGGAGCGCAATGGTGCATTCTCGGCTCACCGCAACCTCTGTCTCCTGGGTTCAAGCGATTCTCCTGTCTCAGCCTCCCAAGTAGCTGGGATTACAGGCATGTGCCACCACGTCCAGCTAATTTTTTGTATTTTTAGTAGAGACGGGGTTTCACCATGTTGGCCAGAATGGTCTCTATCTCTTGACTTTGTGATCCACCCGCCTCAGCCTTCCAAAGTGCTGAGATTACAGGCGTGAGCCACCGTGCCTGGCCTGGATTCCCAGGTTTCTGACTGAGGGGTCTAAGTGGAGATGGTGATGAAAGAGGGAGTATTGGGAGAGTATCCGGTTTGGAGGGGAACTAAGAAACCATCAGTATTCTGGAGATAAGAGGGTGTGAGAGAATTGTTATAGGAGGGATTTACTCTTTAGTGGATATCCAGGCATGGAAGGCCTGTTTGATGGACTGTCCTTGATAATTACAGGCAGGTATAGCCTGAAGGCCCTGAGGATGACTCTAAAGTACATTTCAAACACCTCCTCCTCCACAGAGCTTTCTACTACAACTCTGTCCCCTAAGTAGAGTGAATCTTTTTATACCCATAGTACCCACACCTTAATTTTAGCACTTAATGACATTCTGGCTTTTAAAGTCTGTTTGCACCTGTGTTTTTTCCCCCCTTTTAGATTGGCAGTTCCTTCATGGGAAGAATAGATTACTGCTTAGCTTTGTATTCCTTGTAGTACTTAGCATATTTCTCTTGTATAGCAGGTGCTCTATATATAGTTGTTGAATTGCATATGGTTCTGTCTGTCCCCTCAAGAATATACTACTAATGAGTTAGGTAGGTTTTACTTGAGATCTTCATCAGTTAAAAGGCATGTTTAGTATATTTTGTTTTAGCAAATAGGGAAGTAAGTACTATATTTTCAAAATAGTTCATGTAAAATGGCTAGTTTTTTAAAAAAGTGTGATGCTTCAAGGGGAGCTTTTTTAATTGTGTTAGTCCAGGACCTGTTAGAAGCAGATGCTAAAATGGGATTAAGCACATAAGAAATTTATTACGTGAAATGTTTGTGAGGGGGGAAAAAGGAAGCAGACAGGGAGAGTTGTCAGACTGTGATGTAAGTCTGACTGTAAGTTAAAAGAGAGGTAAGGAAGGAAGGAACTTCGGGTGAAAGTGTCTTAGACTGCAGTGCAATACTAAGGAAATTTTGCAAGGCCTCAGGAAGTTTTTGAGTTTAAGTTGCCTATCACAAGAATAATGTGTCTCCCAGGAATAGGACTGCCTGGTATGCCTGCTGAGCTCTGTCAGTGACTGGGAGGAGCTAAGTGAGAAGTGCAGCCTCGGCACAAACACAGTGATGGATTTGAGTGCAGCTGCCGCAGCACTCAGTCTATTATGCTTCCTGTAGTTAGAGAGCTGAGAGGCTTATTCTTGTGGCCAATCAGGGTCATCTCTGGCTATGAATTGCCTGATTCGGGATAAATTATAGTTTTTCCCCATTTCAGGTGGGTAATTTGTTCCAAGAAAAGCCCCTGTACTTAAAAAAAAAAGAGGGGGATGTCTTAAGGTGAATTCTTTTTTTTTTTTTTTGGAGACAAAGTCCCGCTCTGTTGCCCAAGTTGGAGTACAATGGCGCAGTCTTGGCTAACTGCAACCTCTGCCTCCTGGGTTCAAGCGATTCTCCTGTCTCAGCCTCCCGAGTAGCTGGGACTACAGGCATGTGCCACCACAGCCAGCTAATTTTTTGTATTTTTTAATAGAGACAGGGTTTCACTGTGTTAGCCAGGATGGTCTTGATCTCCTGACCTCGTAATCTGCCCCCCTCGGCCTCCTAAAGTGCTTGGATTACAGGCATGAGTGCCATACCCGGCCCAAGGTGAATTCTTAAAAGTCAGAACTTAATTTTCATTGAAATTAATGGTACATAATTTACTTCAGTAGCTAATCGTATAAACTTTGCATTCATATTCAGTGTTTATGTAATTAAATCTTTAATATGCAAAACCACAAGCAGAACAGTAAGACGAAAGAAAACAATTCAAGTAATACGCAAAATTATTACTCTGTAAACTAGTGAACCAGGAATACTTGAGGCAAACCAGCAGTAAGTTTCTGAATAGTCCAACCATGTGGCCACGAAGATGACTCCTTGTTGGCTTTTCTTGCTAGTCTGGGCTACCTCACAGGCAGACAGGCACAAAACAGTGAATGAAATTCCTCAGAAAGTCAAATTCTGGTAACTTCCTATTGGAGTTGGGAGTGGAGATACACATGGGAAAAAAATAAGTGATTTAAAGATTTGGTTTTGTGTACCCTGAATTACTCAGATGTTACTTTTTAAAAATTTTGTTTTAAACCGTAACAGGAAGATAATTTGAGGAAAGAGTCTTTAATGATACTTTAATGCTTATTTTTTTTTTTTTTTTTTTTTTTTTTGAGACAGGGTCTCACTCTGTTACCCAGGCTGGAGTGCAGCAGCACAATCTTGGCTCACTGCAGCCTCTGCCCTGTAGGCTCAAATGAACCTCTCACATCAGCCTCCCAGATAGCTGGGACCACAGGCATGCACCACCACACCTGGCTAAGTTTTTGGTATTTTTTGTTAGAGACAGGGTTTCACCATGTTGCCCAGGCTGATCTCAAACTCTTGGGCTTAGGAGATTCACCTGCCTGGGCCTCCCAAACTGCTAGGATTACAGGCATGAGCCATCATGCCCAGCCTGATTTTTACCTTTTTTTTTTTTGAGACAGAGTCTTTCTCATACCCATATTACGTAAAAACATCTATCACATGCACCTTCACCATTAGCCTCAACAGACCAAGAAGTCATTATCTCAAATTGACATTGAATGACAATCCATGCGTACTCTTAAACTCTCGCTAGCCTAGGCTGGAGTGCAATAGTGCGCTCTTGGCTCACTGCAACCTCTGCCCCCAGGGTTCTAGTGATTCTCCTACCTCAGCCTCCATGCCTGGCTAATTTTTTATATCTTTAATAGAGATGGGGTTTCGCCATGTTGGCCAGGCTGGTCTCGAATTCCTGACCTCAGATGATCCACCAACCTCGGCTTCCCAAAGTGTTAGGATTACAGGCGTGAGCCACTGCATCCAGCCATTGGTTTGATTTTACCAAATTAGTTGAGCACTTATTTGTATGGCAAGCATGGATATAAAATTGGAAAACAAAACATAGTTGTCGCTTTTATGAAACTTATATGTGGTGATTTTAAAAAGTCTGTAATCTGTCCCTATGTGTTAAGCAGCCCAACTGTAAATACAGTCAATCCTAGTATATAGACAGTAGTTTGGCAGCCAGCCTTGGTGGCTCACAGCTGTAATCAGAGCCCTTAAGGAAGCTGCAGCAGCTTGAGACCAGGAGTTTGAGATAGCCTGGGTAACATGGTGAGACCTCATATCTATTTTAAAAAAAAAAGTAGTTCAGGATTAAAAAAAATAATAATAAAAACCAAGTCTTGACAGAACACAAGTTGTTTTTAATTGATACAAACTTTTTGTAGTAAGCTAACTTAAATTACAGTTAATTTTTTTCTTATTTTAAGTTGTTTATTTTAAGATAATTTACAAATATCTTGCTGTCTTCAGTAATTCAAACAATGGAGGAACAGATTCTTTGGACAAAGACAGCAGTAAGTAAAAACAAAATCAGCTGGCTGAATTTTCCTTCTTTACCTCTTGTCTGAGGAAGGAACTTGATTTTCATTAACCCAGAGCTGTAGCACGAGAGATGGTTTCAATCAGCTCTTTTGTGATTACAGCTTGGCGGGTGCGGTTGGATGTCAATGTCAATTTGTCAGTCATCTCAAAGCATTCTTGCTGGCATTGTCCATGGCTGTCATCCTGGCACTCTCCTCACTACTGATGGACTCCTTCAGAGAGTAGTAGATGATGTTGGCCAGATTGTGTTCTTGGTAATTTTGCAGCACATCAGCATCAATATCATTGTAGATACTCATGCTCTCAGCACTTACAATGGTATTAAGGGAAAAGATGGGCTTTTCTTATGTCTTATAGGAGATGACAAACCTGAATCGATTAAAAATGATGGAGGCTTCATCAAATTCATATCCAGAATTTAGTAATTCAAGGGCAATGACTGACACCATCTCCAAAAGTAGGAGGCTTTCTTCCCACTTCTTTGAATGCTGATAGAAACTGGTCAGAATGAGTCCTATAAAGTATGCCTCTGATTTTGTCACCAATTCCAACAGGCATAACTTCTTTCCCAGCTGCTGTTAGTGTAGCAACCTCACTTTTCATCTATTTAGCAATGGAGGAATGAACAGCATCACACAGTCCTCTATCTGAGGACACACCAATAAGGAGGTGTTTCTTCTTGTCTTCAGGCACCTTGATATCAGCTTTTTCATGCAGAGCCAAAGATCCCAATCCATATATTCGAGCTGGTTTCAGCTCTCTCTCTCTCAGCTTGGGCATATTTTGCTGCTGCTCCCATTTTCATAGACTTGATAATTTTCTGGATGTTTTTGATGGACTTTAGTTGTCCGGTAATATCTTTCAAAGTTGCCGTATTTCGAACTTGAATCCACTGTGGCTGCAAGGTCCAGGCCGGCAGCCCAGAGATGCCTGCGAGAGAGAACATGGTAGCTGTAGCCCTGCTGAAGGTCAGTCCTCAGTTCTTCTTTTTTTTTGAGACGAAGTCTTGCTCTTTTGCCAGGCTGGAGTACAGTGGCACGATCTCAGCTCACTGCAACCTCTGTCTCCCAGATTCAAGCTATTCTCCCTCTTGAGTAGCTGGGGACTACAGGCGTGTGCCACCATGCCTGGCTAATTTTTTTTTTGTTTTTTTTTTTTTTGGATTTTAGTGGAGATGGGGTTTGACCATGGGCAGGATGGTCTCGATCTCCTGACCTCATGATCCGTCTGCCTCGGCCTCCCAAAGTGCTGGGATTACAGGCGTGAGCCACCGTGCCTGGCCAGTTATTCTTTTTAAATTCCTGAAACAATTATTTTCTATGTATGGCTCAGTAATTTGTAATGGAATGCACTTAGTGATAATTCACAGGTGTTTTGTTTAAGAGCTTTGGTAGGGCTGATTTCTATAGAACATACAATAACTTTTTCTTTGACTTTTTTTATTGTGGTAAAATATATTTATTAACGTTAAATTTGCCATTTTAACCACTTTAAATGTGTAATTGAGTGCCATTAATTACATTCACAATGTTGTGCAACCATCTGTTCTCTCCCAGTCCCTGGTAACTTCTAATCTACTTTCTGTCTCCATCAGTTTACCTATTCTAGATATTTCGTGTGAGTGGAATAATAAAATATTTGTATTTTTGTGTCTGACTACTTTCATTTAGCATAATATTTTCAGGGTTCATCTGTGTTGCAATATGTACCAGAATTTCTTTCCTTTTTAACACTCAGTAATTTTGTATTTATTCAGGTGGACACTTGCACCTTTTGGCTAAACTGGATACTGCAGTGAACATTGGCATACAATTACCCTATTTGCAGTTCTTCTGGGTATGTTCCTTGAAATGAAATTGCTGGATTGTTTGGTAGTTAGCCGTGGTTAGCTTCTTGAGGAACTGCCATATTGTTTTTCACAGAAGCTGCAATATTTTACATTCCTACCAGCAATGTACAAAGGTCAATTTCTCTACCTCCTTGCCCATGCTTGCTGTTTTCTTTCTTTCTTTTTTTATCCCATCCTAGTTGGTTTGCTTTTGGTATGTATTTCTCTAATAAGTAATGATGTTGAGCATCTTTTCATCTGCTTATTGGCCATTTGTATGTCTTTAGAGAAATGTCTATTCAGGTTCATTGCCTATTTTTTAATTGGGTTGTGTTTTTTATTTTGAGTTTTAGGAGATCCTTATTATATATTGTTGATATCAGACCTTTATCTGATATATGATATGCAAATATTTTCTCTCATTTAAACCCAATCAAAAGTTTATCTTTTTAGTTTCTTGATAATGTCCTCTGATGAACAAAAGTTTTTAATTTTGATGAAGTCAGATTTAGCTGTTTTTTCTTTCATTGTCTTATGCTTTTTGTGTCTGATCTTAAGAATTTATTGCCAAATCCAAGGTCATGAGGGTTTGCCCCTGTATTTTTTTCTAAGAGGTTTGTGGTTTTAGCTCTTATATTTTGGCCATTGATACATTTTCAGTTAATTTTTGTATTTGGTATGAGTTTGGAGTCCAGCGTCATTCTTTTGCCTGTGGAAATCCAGTTGTCCCATCACCATGTGTTGAGCAGACCCTTATTTTTCCATTGAATGGACTTGGCACCATTATAAAAAATCAGTTGGCCATAGATGTATCAGATTATTTTGGTACTCTCAGTTTTATGCTGTTGGTCTATATATATGTCTATCCTTTTTTCAGTAGCATACTATTTTGATTACTATAGCATTGTAGTAAGTTTTGAAATCAGAAAGTAAGTGTTTCAACTTTTTTTTTTCTTGATTGTTTTGGCTTTCCATGTTCCCTTGCAGCTCTGTGAATTTGAGGGTTAGCATTTCCATTTCTGCAAAAAAGGATTTTGAAATTTTGATAGGGATTGTGTTGAATTTGTACATTGCTCTAGGTAGTATTGACGTCTTAACAATATTAAGTCTTCCTACCCAAGAATTCAGGATGGCTTTTAATTTATTTTGATTATTTTAAATTTTCTTAAGCGTTTTTTAGTTTTCATGGTAAAACTCACCTCCTTGGTTAAATCTTTTTCTAGATATTCTTTTAGATGTTATTATTTTAGATGTTAAATGGAATTGCAATCCTAATTTCTTTTTCAGATTATTTATTCATTGCAAATGCATAGAAACATAACTACTTAAATTTTATTTTATTTAATTTATTTTTTTGAGACAGGGTCTCTCTCTCTGTCACCCAGGCCAGAGTGCAGTGGTGCAATCTAGGCTCAGTACAACCTCTGCCTCCTGGGCTAAAGCCATTCTCGTTACTTAGGATTACAGATGTGCGTCACCACACCCGGCTAACTTTTGTGGTTTACTTAGTAGAGATGAGGTTTCACCATGTTGCCCTGCCTGGTTTCGAACTCCCGGCCTCAAGTGATCTGCCCACCTGGGCCTCCCAGAGTGCTGGGATTACAGGCATGAGCTACCACACCTGACCTCTTTGGAATTTTTCTATATATAGGATTATGTTATTGGCAAATCAAAATAACATTTCAATTTGGATGCCTTTCTTTCTCTTGTCTAATTGTTCTGCCTAGAACTTTATTATTTATTTATTTATGTATTTATTTATTTTTTGAGATGGAATCTCGCTCTCTCATCCAGGCTGGAGTGTAGTGGCGTGATCTCCCCTCACTACAACCTCTGCTCCCCCCTTCCCCCCTGCTCTCGCCGGTCCAAGTGAGTCTCCTCCCTCAGCCTCCCGAGTATCTGGGATTACAGGCACCTGCCACCGTGCATGGCCAATTTTTGTATTTTTAGTAGAGAAGGGGTTTCACAGGCTGTTCTGGAACTCCTGACCTTGTGATCCTCCCGCCTCAGCTTCCCAAAGTGCTAGGATTACAGGCCTGAGCCATCACTCCTGGGCGAACTTTATTATTAAAACCGGTTTTCTTCTGGCCAGTACAGTGTTGAATGGAAGTGGTGATAGTATCCTTATTTTGTTCCTGATCTTAGGGAGAAAGTTTTCAGTCTATCACCACTGAGCATGTTAGATAAGGGTTTTTCATAGATGCCCTTTATCATTTTGAGGAAATTATCTTGTATTCCTAGTTTTCTTTTTTTTTCTTTTCTTTTATTTATTTCTTTTATATTTTTGTAAAGACGGGGTTTCACCATGTTGGTCAGGCTGGTCTTGAACTCCTGACCTCAGGTGATCCGCCCGCCTTGGCCTCCAAAGTGCTTGGATTACAGGCGTGAGCCACCACGCCCGTCCATATTCCTAGTTTTCTAAGTATTTTTATCATGAAAGATTGTTTGATTTTTTCAGATGCTTTTTCTGAGTTAATTGAGGTCATGTCTCACCCCCTTCATTCTATTAATGTGTATTTCCATTGACTGGTTTATTTTATTTTAATTAATTTTTTTTTTTTAGAAGGAGTCTCACTCTGTCGCCAGACTAGAGTGCAGTGGCGCAATCTTGGTTCACTGTAACCTCCGACTCCCTGGTTCAAGTGATTCTCCTGCCTCAGCCTCCCAAGTAGCTGGGATTACAGGCATATGCCACCATGCCCGGCTAATATTTGTATTTTTAGTAGAGATGGAGTTTCTCGACGTTTGCCAGGATGTTGTCTATCTCCTGACCTCCTGATCCGCCTGCCTCAGCCTCTCAGAGTGCTGGAATTACAGGCGTGAGCCACTATACCCAGCCGATTGGTTTATTTTTTTAAGACACCCAACCACCTTTGCAGTCTTAGGATAAATCCCACTTGGTCAAGGTGTATAATCCTTTTAATGTACTATTGGATTTAGTTTGCTAATATTTATTTGCTAATATTAGTTTGCTGCAAAACCATTAAGAATATGTGCATAGTTATCAGCATATTGACTATTAACTGTTGGTCATTTGAACATATATATATATTATTATTATTATTATTATTTATTTTTTTTTTTTGAGACAGAGTTTTGCTCTTGTTGCCCAGTCTGCAGTGCAATGACGCGATCTCGGCTCACTGCAGCCTCAGCCTCCTGGGTTCAATCGATTCTCCTGTCTCAGCCTCCTGAGTAACTTGGATTACAGGCACCATGTATGGCTATTTTTGTATTTTTAGTAGAGACAGGTTTTCACCATGTGGCCAGGTTGGTCTCAAACTCTTGACCTCAGGTGATCTGCCCACCTCGGCCTCCCAAAGTGCTGGTATTACAGGCACGAGCCACCAAACGGGGTCTAAATGCATGTAAATTAAAAGTGAAAAATCTCTTCTTTCTCTTCCTGAATTGCACCAGTCTTTCTTTCCCAAGAATCTGTGTAGCCTAATCTTTTAGACTTCAGAATCCTTTTTGTTTCTTCCCCTCAATAATGAAACTTTCTCCCCTTTTTAAAAGAGAAGTGGATTTTTTTTTTTTTTTTTTTAGACAGAATCTTGCTCTGTTGCCCAGGCTGGAGTGCAGTGGTGTGATCATGGCTCACTACAGCCTCTGCCTCCTGGGCTTTAGTGATCCTCCCACCTCAGCCTAGTCTAGCTGAGTAGTTGGGACTACAAGCGTGTGCCACCACACCCACCTAATTTATTTTCCCTTTGGTAAAGAAGAACTCTCACTATGTTGCTCAGGCTGGTCTTGAACTCATAGGCTGAAGCAATCCTCCTGTCTTAGCCTCCCAGAGTGCTGGGTTTTACAGGTATGAGCTACCACACCTGGCCAAAGTGGTACTTTTTAATTAAAAAATGGATCATAAATGAAACTAAATACATAGGCAGGTCATAAAAAATGATTTTTTGTTTTGCACAAACACTGATTAGAAGTAAGCTGCTCCTCACCTTTACCTGGTGGTACCTGGACTACATTTTGGAAGTCCTCAACATTGAAAACCTTTGTTCCCTATGTACTGCTGGTAATTAAAGGCAAGAAATTATTGTGAAATTTGTCAAGCATTTTATGAAGGAGACAATGCTAGTTTGTTTTGTTTTGTTTTTTTTAAAGTATATTTTAAATATTTCCTTATATTCCTTATATGAATGTTGCTTTGTCAGAAATTTCAACATTTGGAACAAATTTTGATAGTTTCTAAATAAATATAATTCAAACCAGGCTTAGTTAGGATGGGTGCCCAGAATGCTGTCAGGATATATATAATGTTATATATAAAGTTTATTTCTATATCATTGAGTTGTTCAACAGTTGATTTAGGCATAATAATGAAACTGCTTTTGCGGTTTGATATAGTTCAGATATTTGACCCCTCCAAATTTTATGTCAAAATTTGTTCCCCTCTAATCTCGCGTCCCAGTGTTAGACAGGGGGTCCTGGTGAGAGGTGTCGGGGTTCATGGAACAGATCCCTCATGAATGGGTCGGTGCCATCCTTGTCCCAGAGGTAATGCGTGAGTTCCTGCCCTATTAGCTCATGCAAGAATTGGTTGCTTAAAAGAATTTGGCACACTTTCTCGCTCTCTTGCCATGTGACATACTTGCTCCCTCTTTGCCTCTGCCACGATTGGAAACCTCCTGAGGTCCTTGCCAGAAGCAGATGCTAGTGACATGCTTCTTGTACAGCCTACAGAACTGTGACCCAAGTAAAACTCTTTACTTTATAAATTACCCAGCCTCAGGTATTTCTTTATAGCAATGCAAATGGACTAAAAGACAGTTAAACACATGTTTTTTATGTATGTGTTTTTCATGTCTCCTTACTATATTTTATTTTATTTTTTGAGACAGGGTCCGGCTTTGTCGCCCAAGATGGAGTGCAGTGGTATGACCTCAGCTCATTGTAACCTCCACCTCCTGGGCTCAAGTGATCCTCCCTCCTCAGCTTCTCAAGTTGCTAGGACTAAGGGTGTGTACCACCACACCCAGCTATTTTTCTTTAAATTTTTCACAGGACAGGGTCTCATTATATTGCCTAGGCTGGTCTTGAACTCGTGGTCTCAAGCAATCCTCCTGCCTTGGCCTCCCAAACCGCTCGGATCGCAAGTATGAGCCACTACTCCTGGCCTGCTCTCTGTTTCTATATGTTAGACTTTTTGGAGATTTCCACAGATAAGTGATATCATCCAGTATTTTCTTTCAGTGTCTGGCTTATTTTACTGAATATAATGTTCTTCTCTAGTTTCATCCACGTAGTTGCAAATGGCAGTATCTCATTTTTAAGGCTGAAGAATATTCCATTGTGTGTATCTGTGTGTATCACAATTTATTCATTCATCTGTCAATTGACACATTGTTTCCATAACTTGGCTATTGTGAATGATAGTGCAGTGAACACAGGAGCATAGATATCTACCAGGTGCTGATTTCATTTCCTTTGAGTACATACCCAGGTAGGTCATATAGTACTACTTTTAATTTTTTGAGGAACCTCTATTACTGTTTTCCATAATGGTTGTACCAATTTATTATTCCCATTGGCAGTCTTCAAGGGTTTCCTTTTCTCCACACCTTCACCAACACTTGTTATCTCTTATCTTTTTGGTAACAGTGTTAGATTATATCTCATTGTGGTTTTGTTTTGCGTTTTTCTGATGATTAATGATGTTGAATACCTTTTCATTTACCTGTTGGTCATTAGTATGTCTTCTTTAGAAAAACACGGTCTTGGCGGGGCGCTGTGGCTCACGCCTATAATACCAGCACTTTGGGAGGCTGAGGCAGGCAGATCACTTGAGGTCAGGAGTTCAAGATCAGCCTGGCCAACATGGGGAAACCCCGTCTCTACTAAAAATACAAAAATTAGCCGAGCGTGGTGGCGCATGCCTGTAGTCCCAGCTACTCGGGAGGCTGAGGCAGGAGAATTGCTTGAACCCGGGAGGCAGAGGTTGTGGTGAGTTGAGATCGTGCCATTGCACTCCAGCCTAGGCAACAAGAACGAAACTCTGTCTCAAAAAAAAAAAAAAAAAAAATAGCTGCATATTTTCATTCCCAACAGCACTGTTAAAAGGTTTCAATTTCTCTGTATTTTTACCAACACTTGTCTTTTTTATTCTAACCATCCTAGTGGGTATGAAGTAATATCTTGTTATAGTTTTCATTTGTATTACCTTAATAATTAATGATGAACATTTTTTCATGTGCATTTGGAACATTCGTAAATCTTGTTTGAAGAAATGTCTATTTAGATCCTTTTCCCATTTTAAAATTGGGTTCTTTGTCTTTTTTTTGTTGAGTTGTAAGAGTTTTTTTGTGTATTCTGAATATAAGTTCCTTATCAAATATATGAATTGCAAGTATTTTTTCCCATTATGTGAAGTCTTCTTATAGATATAGTATCATAATTAATAAAGAATAGTTAATTTAGAAGAGCAGAGTACAAGGTGCAGCAGTGGGAGTTTTGTCAGGACAAGCTTTTAGAAAGTTTCTTCCACAGTATGACTGAGTATTGATTGAAGGGAATGTGGCTGAAACTGTAACCAAAGGAGACATTATACTTCCAGAAAAATCTTAAGAAAATTATTGTTAAGTGACAGTAGAAATTGGATCAGACTCTAAAGTAAAGGGTGGAGAATTAACCAGTTAGCATGTAAGTTGGGAATAAAGTTCTCCCAGAATATGTAGGCACCAAAGTATTGCTAGGCAACAAGGATTACTTTTCATTTAGAGATGGTGACATTCTTTCAAAGTATATAGGCTGAAATAAATCACTGTTGAAATGGCATCAACATGAAGCTGCCCATTTACATTCTATCATGTAAAATAATTTTCATGTCTTTTGTAATAAACTAATGATGCCCAGTGTCTCTATAATTCGATTTTGCTGTACTAATATAAACATTTCCAAATAAAAATATGTAAATTTTAAAATAGTTAATTTAAAGCTTATATAGACATTTTATTTCCAAGAAATGATAATGTTCAGCACTTAAACTGTTTTAATCAAGGGTTAAGAATTAACTTCGCTGGGCCCAGTGGTTCACATCTATAATCCCAGCACTTTGGGAGACTGAGGCACGTGGATTGCTTGAGCTCGGCAGTTTGAGACATACCTGGGCAACATGGTGAAACCCCGTCCCTACCAAAAATGCAAAAAATTAGCTGGGCATGGTGGTGCATGCCTGTAATCCCAGCTACTGGGGAGGCTGGGATGGGAGGATCACTTGAGCCTGAGCCTGGGAGGCAGAGGTTGCAATGAGCCGAGATGGCGCCGCTGCCCTCCCGCCTGGGTGATAGAGCAAAACCCTGGCTCAGAAAAAGAAAAAGAAAAAGAAAAAAAAGTCTTGTGCTTTAGATCAGTGGTCGCCAAACTTTATCAAGCATCAGAATCACTTGGACAGCTTGTTAAAACATTCTTTGCTAGCCTCTATTCCCAGAGTTTCTGAATCAGAAAGTCTCGAGTAGGGGTCTAGGAATTTACATTTTTAACAGAACATGTTGATGCTTGGTTCATGGACTACTTTCTTAATGATCCCTAGAACTGTCATAAAGAATTAGCGATATGCTGATATATAAGAATTTCTACCTGATAAAAATAAATTTTTTATTTATAGCTCATATTTGCATCTCTTCAATTTGCATGTATTTGCATATATAACGTTTTTATATTTAGTCATGGTTTGTGCCTAAATCGTTGGGTTTCTTTTAAATATAAAGTCCACTTTTCTCCATGGATGCTTGTCTCCTGTCAGATCCTCATGAGTTTCCTTGAGTTTAATAAAATAATAAAGACTCTTAAGCTTAAAGAGATTTTATAGATCATCCACTTCTCCCCACCCCTCAGAGATTACTTAAATCTCAATCCAAGATTGTATAGCTAATTATTGGTAGGTATAGATAGTTCTTAGGGAGTTTATTTCTGGCAGGTCTTTATTGCTTGAAGAAAAGTAAAAATGTATTTCAGCTAAGATATTTTTAGTGACTTTCAAATACAGATCTGTTTGATAACATTTTATCAGATAATAAATAAGCTTAAATTATTTGAAATGACTTTACTTGATTCTGTGCCAAATGCTATTTGATTAATTTACACCAAAGTAATACATGAATTTAGCCTGATAAATAATTTTTAAAAGGTATGTTTTATAGCCATCTCTTTTATTCTGTTCTTAAAACATATGAGAAAGAAATAGCTGAAGAATATGTGCCAGTGAGATGTGGCACAGATTTCCATCAATAAACTCATTTAAAATTGAGTAGAATCCACAGGTTGTTTTTTAGAGACATCTGACACCTATTAGAAAGTTTAGAAGGAATGATGAGGAAGGGGTATGTAATAGAAAAAATATGTCTGTCCTCTTTCTCCTTTTAAAAATTCTATCTCCCTAGCCAAGTCTGCTTAAGGAAAAAGTCTTGCTTTCCCCTGTGTAGGTTATAGGCTTGTAGATGTTCATTTTAATAATTGCCGAATTATTAAAATCTCTTTTAGCCCTTCACCTCAGTCGTCAATAAAGGTTTGTTTTTCTAAATTAGATGATCTACATTGTTTGCTTCATAGGAGGAATTTGGGTAGCCAAATAGGTAGCTCCACACACATATCTAGCTTCTCAGGTATCAAGTGTAAAATGCATAGAAAAATACTATTAAACATTAAAAATAGATTGAAAGCACTGTTGACTGACTTGTCAAATTATTTCCTAGTTGCCTTTGGTCAGCACATGCCTAGACTTCTATACAGCCAACAGCCTATTTCAACCATTCTGTAATGTTGCTAAAATAATTTTCCTGCTTCATTGTTGAAACTCTGATGATTCCCTTCTATCCTCTTTGCACACAGCTCTATCCTATATAAATTTCAGAATATGTGGAATTGAAGTAATTTTTATCTCAGGAGCAAGTATTTCTATTAAGGCTTGGTGTGTTTTCATCATTTTAATTTTGCTTAGAATAGAGAATTCATTAGAGTGGGAAATGCACTTCTGCTCCAGATTCAGGAATGAGGAGTTATTTCAGTGTCTCAGACACAAACTTTTGAATGTAGCCTGCAGAACTGTGGTACTTGAGAGCCACATTCTGCTTGGCTGTTAGTTCTCTTCATAACCTAGGAAATATGCCTCACCTTAGCTTTTCCTAACCGAATCTCTCATCTCTGAGCTAAGACTTTTCCCCTAGCTTAATCATACTGTATCTTCCTACAGGAAGCCTTTTCAGGTTGATCTGTACCCATCCACCAGTACTCAAGTAGTTTCTCAAACTGGAATCCATAGACATTCTCAGTAGTCTGAGAATTCTCTGAGATTTAAACAGTTTTGTGGTTCTTTGTATAGATGCAAACACCATACATCTGGTGTCTACTGGAAGGTGGGGTTGAAAACGATCATTGTGAAACAATGCCCCAATCTTTCTGAAACTTTTGCAAGCAGCAAATTTGAACAACTGGTTTACAATAGAGGTTTTTAAATTTCATTCAGTATAACTGTATGAAGTGCCTTAGGTGGCTTTTATGGTAGCTGAGAGGAAGGATGAACTGGAGGCTGAAGACACCACCCTCATTTTAACCTGTTTGGCCCTACTTTTATTTGTATTGTATATTATGGCTCAGTAAAGATTTCTCTTGGGAGCTTCTCCCCATCTAAAAGTTTTGAAAACCACTGGACTAACAGGTTTATGGCTTGTGGTTTTGTTAGGGGAATAGGGATGATGTATGTGGCTACGTTATTTGTAAATAGATTTTTCTTAGTTAACTTAACAAAGAATCCTTAGAAATTGTTACTGATAATTGAGAATGTTATTCCAGGGCATCTTAGATTGGTAGATAGTAGTTCTCAAGTTTTTTGGTCTCAGGACCCCTTAACTTTTTTTTTTTTTTTTTTTGAGATGGAGTCTCCATCTTGCCCAGGCTGAAGTGCAGTAGGGCAATCTTGGCTCACTGCAACCTCTGCCTCCCGGGTTCAAGTAATTCTCTGCCTCAGCCTCCTGAGATGAGCTGGGATTACAGGCGCCCACTACCGTGCTGGGCTAATTTTTCGTATTTTTAGTAGAGATGGGGGTTTCATCATCTTGGCCAGGCTGGTCTTGAACTTCTGACCCTGTGATCCACCCGCCTTGACCTCCCAAAGTGCCGGGATTACAGGCATGAGCCACTGAGCTGGCCCTCTTCACATTCCTAAAAAATTATTGAGACTCCCCAAAAGTACTGTTTGTATGCATTATACCCATCAATTTTTAAATAAAATTAAAATTTTTAATATTTATTTAAAAATAATGAACCCATTACATGTTAACAATAACATTTTATTAAAATAGCTGTTTTCCAAGAAAGAAAAAAGAAAATAACTGTTTTCCAAAACAAAAAAAAAAAGTTAGCAAAGAGTGGCACTATTTACTATTTTTGCAACTCTCTCTCTTTGTTTTGAGACACTCTTGCTTTGTTGCCCAGGCTGGAGTCATAGTGTGATCTCAGCTCACTGCAACCTCCGCCTCCTGGGTTCAAGCGATTCTTCTGCCTCAGCCTCCCAAGTAACTGGGACTACACGTGCCCGCCACCACACCTGGCTAATTTTTGTATTTTTAGTAGAGATGGGGTTTCACCATGCTGGCCAGGCTGGTCTTGAACTCCTGACCTCGTGATTTGCCTGCCTCGGCCTCCCAAAGTGCTAGGATTACAGGCGCTACTGCGTCCATCCTGCAAATCTCTTAATAGTACAATCTGGGTTCTCATTTTCTGTTTCTGCATTCAGTTGGTTGTGATATGCTGTTTTAGTTGAAATATATGAAGAAAAACTCAGCCTCCTACATACAAATATTTGAAAAGAGAAAAGGTATTTAACAGGTTTTTCAGATCTTATGAACACTGTATTTTTCTTTGATGTCAAACCCCTCAAGTGGTGGTTTCTTATAGGTTAATTGCAACATGGAATCCGAAATTATAGCAATGAACTTTTTGTTCCTTACAGTAAAAGTGGCAATGTGTCCTTATAAAGAGGCTGTAAAGGCTTTCCAATTGGCTTTCCGTAATGCCACTCCATCACACTCAAAAGTCAAACTTCTTAAGTGATCTGGCCTCCTGCTGTCTCTTTGATCTCATCACCTCTGCTGACTCTGCACTAGTCACACTGGTCTCCTTGCTGTTTGTTCCTCTAAACAATCTCCTGTCTCTGGGCTTTTGTGCTTGTTGTTTCCTTTTACTTCTTAACAAATAGATTAGATACTGTGTGAAATGATCTTAATTTAGTAAAAACCTACCAGAGGAATATATATGTTGAATGTGAAAATAATCTGTGAACAGAACTGCTTATACTTGGCAATGGCGTTGTAATCAGAAACACTCAACACCTTCATGTCAGACTCTGACCCTGTCATGTCTTGGTGGAAGTGAAAATGTAAGTGGCACCAAGTCATTTGAATTGCCAGTACTTTGCTATAGAGTACACAGATGTGCCTCCTCATTGCAATAACACTAGAAATTGTTTACTACTGTAGTTTATGAAGAACTAACCACATAGATGATCATGCATTTCAGGAAAATATAATAGAAATAGAAAAGATTCTAACCCAGGTCTTAATTATTCACATATGGAAGAATGGCCTGTATATCTTCATTATATGTATAGGAGAAAATAGTGTCTGTCTTTCAAGATCATTGGAAGGTTAGATATCCTTTTGTTAAATCATGTTAGTTTAAAAAATGCATTTATTTTAAAAATTAAAGTATTTCTATAGTATTAATAATAGATTTTTTTGAGATCTTTGTGCATGCCTAACATACTTTTTAAGAGTCACATTTTACCAAAGAAGTAATAGTGCCTCATTAAAGTTCTGAAGTTAACATTGTAGCACTTTGATAGTTAGAAGTAAATTGTCATTTTCATTTTGCTTTAATTTGGGAATTTAAGTAATATGAAGTTTTTCTCAAATGCCTAGTTTGGAGAGACTATTTTTATAACAGCTTTCAAGTGGATTTAAATTTGTCTTGCTTTGAAGATATTTTATTTCATATCACACTTTCAGATTTTAGTTTTGTAAAATTCCAAGTTGCTTTTTCTTGAATTATAAATTTATTTAGTGTTTTGTTTTTTAATCATTTATTCATTCAACCCACCAACAGAAATGCCAAGCAGTATTCTAGATACCAGGAGAGAGCGGGTGATCAGACAAAGTCTCTCACATTCCAGTAGGAGAAAGCAGACAAATAAATAGACAAAGAAATACTGTGGTTTTAGATGAGTAAGTAGAATAAAGAAAATAAAGCAGGTTGCAATAAGTAGGGTCTGAGAGGCAGGAGAGGAGGTGGTACTTTTAAAAATAAAGGCCAAGGCCCGCCCCTCTGAGGAGATGACATTTGAGAAGAGACCAGAACGTTCAGAAGCAGCCAGTCATGCAAAAACATCTGATGGAGGAGAACCCTAGGAGAGGGTAATTAGTGTAAGACCATGAAGCAGGACAAGCTTGAGGTGTACAAGAAACATCAAGACAGCAGTATGTGCAGTGAGCCATGATCCTCCCACTACACTGGAGCCTGGGTGAAAGAGTAAAACCCTGTCTCCAAAAAGAAAAAAAGGAACCAGTATAGTATATATGAAGAAGAATGACAAAAGTTGAGTTTGTAGAGCTAGGGATCACTTCATGTAGGGCTTTAGCACTAGTGATAGTAAAACATTCGAGGATTTTAGGTGAAGGAGTGACATAATCAAATTTAAGTTAAAATTTTAATTTTGGCCAATTTATGAGGAAAAACAGACTTTCATGGGAGTATGAGTGAAGCAAAGTGACTATTTTAGAAAAAAGCAATGGCAGTGGCTCATGCCTGTAATCCCTGCACTTTGGGAGGCTGAGGTGCATAACCTGAGGTCAGGAGTTAGAGATCAGCCTGGTTAAAATGGGGAAACCCTGTCTCTACTAAAAATACAAAAATTAGCCAGGCATGGTGGCAGGTGCCTGCAATCCCAGCCACTTGGGAGGCTGAGGCAGGAGAATCACTTAAACCAGGGAGACTGAGGTTGCAGTGAGCTGAGATTGCACCACTGTACTCCAGCCTGGGTGACAGAAGAGCCTCTGTCACAACCAACCAACCAAACACCTGTGACTTTCCCTTTTGAAGAATATATTTACCATAGTTGAGCCCAGGAGTCAGCAGACTCCCTTCCTTTCCTAGGACATCCAGCCATGTTTTAGTAAAGTAGAAAGATGTAGGGAAAAGCCATCTCTAGTATTCCTGTTTTACACTAATTTTCCTCTAGCCTTCCTGTCTACCAACATGGAATTGTTGGGAAGGGCATTTTTTATTTTACAGTGATTTACTATCTAACCACTTCTTATTTTGATAGGATAGAGGCATTATATGATAAAATTATTAAAAATGTAATCCAGGCTTGCTTACCAATATCTAGTATGTTAAATTGCCTGTTTGCTAATTGCATTTCTCAAAGCTCTCAAGCATAATGGGGTCCGGAACTCTTGATTTCTTGTTCCCTCTCCCAGTTATAGAAACATCTCATCTTACGGTATTCCTTATCCTAGTATACGCACCTGCCTCTGGCCAGTGATCTCGGCCCTACCTAGCTCTAATTTCAATTCCTTCTCTGTCCCCTTCACTTGTATACATTCTGCTTCCTTTGCCTAGAATGTTATCCCTCTCACTTCACCAATACACTTTTCACCTAAATTCTGCTCACCTTTCAGCTTGCAGCTTTAATCTTTTCCAGAACCACTAGGTGACACCTGTTTTGTAGCCTCATGTCCTATACTTTTACAAGAACGTCAGTAATAGCTACAGGTAACATTTACTAAAGGTCGACAATATATTGGTACATAATATTACCAGAAGGAGTAAGTAATTCGCTCAGGATTACACTCTGGTAATTGAAAAAACAAAGATTTGAATGTAGACTATGTAGCCCACACTTAACCTTTTTACTACTCTGCCTCTTACGTAGTTATGTTTTTGTTTATTATTATGTTTAAATAAATTATTTGTTTAATGTCTAGTTCCCCTACTGTACGTCTAAGCACCATGAACGTGGGGTTGTGTCTTTTATACTATCTGTTGAATGTGTGCATGTGTCCTATTTGGGATACAGCCTCCCCATTACTCAGAAAGTCTGAAAATGGATAAAATTCATAGGTAGAATTCACAGATGACATTGACCATTTTACTGTCTAGAAATGATAGTTTGTATAAATGAGAGGAAATCTGTTGGTCTAGTAAATCAGTTTACTGTGAAGTGGTCGTATATCAGGGAACCTGATTTATTTGAAGAAGTTCTAATTTTAAAAAGTTTTTTTCTTGCTTGTTATGGTTTTGGTTTACTAGAAAGACACTCAGATCACAGTTGCCATCTGTTGGCATTTTAAGGAAGACTGCCAACGACAGACAGTAGACACATATCACATGTATTGTGAATTGCCACTCCAGCTTTAAATACACCTCTTAGAATGTGGTTGAAACTTAACATAGGGTAGGATGACTGTGGTGGCCCATGCCTGGAATCCCAATACTTTGGGAGGCTGAGGCAGGAGGATCACTTGAGCCCAGGAATTTGAGATCATCCTCAGCAACATAGTGAGACACCCATTTCTACAAAAAATGAAAAAATTAGCTGAGCATGATGGTGTATGCCTATAGTCCCAGCTACACAGGAGGATGAGGTGGGTTAATTGTTTGGGCTTGAGAGGTCAAGGTTGCAGTGAGCTGTGAACACGCCACTGCAGTCCAGCCTCATGATAGAGTAAGACCCTATCTCAAAAAAATAAATAAATAAAAATAGAGTAGGATGGATGGGAGCACTAGCAGAAAAAACACTGGGAATTTGATAAAGTACCCCTATCTGTGTCAGGACATCATTGATAAAGGGATACATGCCACTTTTGGAAGATGAAGAGCATAGTTGAAGAGGAACTAAAAAACCATCAGAGACACTTTTCTTGAGTAAGTTCCTTGTTTTATTGGTGAGAACTCTGTTATCACATAGTAATATTTTTAAAAAGTTGTTTAGGAATGTCATTACTGTTTTTAAAGCAAAACACATGAAAGATGATGTGAATTTAGCACTTGACACATGTTTGCAATTTGGTGTGTGTAGTTATTTTCTGTGGGAAAGGACTTTAAATATGTCTTTCCCATGGCTAATATATACACTGGAGTAAACTACATACCAATGAAAATTTTTAATTAAATTTATATTTTATATACATGTAGGCAGAAATGTTATAAATATGCATAAATAATTTTTAGTAGAGTTTTGGGGGAAGAATCTTCATTCTTTCCCCTTTTTCCCCTTTTTCTTCTCTTGTATGCACATCCCTGCCTTGCTCAGGACCATTTATAACCCATGTTGACAAGGAAGATTATATTCTGCTATATTTTGCTGTCATGCTCATGTATAAATATATACTTATAATTACACATACACGTGTATTTATGTATATGCAGTTTTTTTTTTTTTTTTTTAGAATTCCCTGTATTTTACATTCTTCTGTGAGTTTCTTTTTTCTCTTAAGAATAACTTGTGGAATACCTTCTTTTCTCACTTAAGAATAGCTCTAATTTGTTCTTTTTAATGGCTACATGTATAGTTGTATTAGTTTACGAGGGGTGCCATAACAATGTACCACAGACTGAGTGACTTAAACTAACAGAAATTAATTTTCTCACAGTTTTGGAGACTAGAAGCCCAAGATAAAGATGTTGGTGGGTTGTTTTTTTGTGAGGCCTCTCTCCTTGAGTTATAGATGGGCTGTCTTCTCCCTGTTTCTTTATGTGATCTTTCTTCTGTGTCCAAATTTCCTCCTCTTATTAAGGATATCAGTCTTGGATTGGATTCAGGCCTGCCCTAATGACCTCATTTTAACTTAATTACCTCTCTAAAGACCTTATCTCAAAATACATTCATATTCTGAGGTACTGGGGCTTAGGACTTCCCTTGAATTTTGTAGGGACACTATTCAGCCCATAACAATCATATTCCACAATGCATCCAACCATTCCCTTACTGGTGATCATTTACATTATTTCTGGTTTTTGCCACCATGCAATAACATCTTTGTATATCCTTTCATTTTTATAGGATAAATTCCCAAAAGTGGATTCTCTGGGCAAAGGGTATATTTTTAATTTTGATAGTGGTTGTCAAATTACTTTTCAGAAACGTCCATATTGGTTAGCATTTCTACTTGTAAGGTATGAGAATACTTTTTCCAAGAACAGGCTGCATTCAGGATCCCTCTTCTCATCTTTCTCCTCCCATCTACTCCTCAACTGCTTATAATTTGGGTTTTGCTCCAGCTACTCTGTTCATACTCTTCTCTCAAAGGCCACTTATTCTGTGCTATTGCTACATTAATTGTTCTTTTAAAAGTATTCTGTTTGTGTTTTGCAACATTTGAAGCTCCTGGAGACTGGTTTTTGTGTATTACTTCTCCTGACTTCCTTAAGAATATACCCTAACCACCATTTCCTGATTCTTTTGCCTCATCTTTGTCTGCTTGCAGCTTAGATGTTGTAGGTGCTTCCCAAGATTCCATTCTGCTTTATCCAAATTGCTCCTTTCCACCTTGGACTAGGAGATTTTTATCTACTCTCCTATTACCTGTGTGAAAGTTAATCATCAAATTGGGTCATTTTTGTCATACTGAACTAAATCAGTTGAGGGGCCAAGGGGAAAGCGCATTCAGGGTCTATAATATTGCTCTAGAAATGTAATTCTCTGCAAGTCTGGCAGCTAAAACTGCCTATTTATAACCAAAAACCAGTTTTATCTACATCTGCTGAGATAACTTGCTACAGCTCTGGGACTAATTTTGCTCACCAGCTGGAGCTTACCAGCTCCCCAAAGTCTTACTAATACCAATAAACTTTCTCTCAAGACTACACATAACATTTCCTCTTCTTTATAAAACTCCCAACAATATCTTTGCTCTTTGGACATACTGAAGACCACCCAGTCTATGTGTGTGCCCCAAATTACAATTATTTCTTCCCAAATAAAACAAATTTACAGGTTTGTGTCTACATTTTTCTTTTGACTTTGACACCTGTGGGTGATTTGATGAATCCCAGATCCATGTTTTTGGCCATAAGCTGTCTTTTTTTAAAAAATTAAAATAATAACAAATGGAATACTTCACGAATATGCATGTCATCCTTGCACAGGAGCCATGCTGATCTTCTCTGTATTGTTCCAATTTCAGTATCTGTGCTGCCAAAGCGAGCACTAAGCTGTTTTTTGAGCCTCAGGCCTAGCTAGATTTCAAGCTGTTCTCTAATAAATTTAAAGTAAAAATTTAACGTAAAATTTGATTATTACCATAAGATACCTCTGGGTTTTTCCTGTTTCTCTTTATTCTTTGATTAACATAAATCTGGGTTTTTTTGTTTGTTTTTGCCAGAAACGTAGAGGAAAAGGGAAAGATGTGGTAACATAAAGCTAACAATAGCACAAATAATGTAAGCTTTGTGAGGAGTGGAACATTGTCTTATTCTGCTTTCCCAAATGCCTTCTATACTGCTTAGCATATGAGAACACATCTCAAAGACAAAAATCCACCAAAAAACAAAAACTTTTTTTTTTTTTTTTTTTGAGACGGAGTCTTGCTCTGTCTCCCAGTCTAGAGTGCAGTGGCACGATCTCAGCTCACTGCAACCTCCATCTCCCAGATTCAAGCGATTCTCCTGCCTTAGCCCCCCTGAGTAGCTGGGATTATAGATACCCAGCTAATTTTTGTATTTTTAGTAGAGATGGGGTTTCACCATCTTGGCCAGGCTGGTCTCAAACTCCCAACCTCATGATGCACCCACCTCAGCCTCCCAAAGTGCTGAGATTACAGGCATGAGCCCACCATGCCCAGCCCAAAAACTCCTGTGAACTAAATATTAATAATTAACTATTTACTGTTTCCAATTAGTCTTAAAGATTGAACAGGCAAGTTTTTAGGGGAGATGTGGGGATGGCTACTGGGTACAAAAAGTAATTAGAATGAGTAAGACCTAGTATTTGATAGCACAACAAAGTGACTATAGTCAGTAATAGTTTAATTGTACATTTTTAAATAACTGAAAGTATAACTGGATTGTTTGTAACACAAAAGGTAAATGCTTGAGGGAATGGATACCCCATTTACCATGATGTAACTATTATGCATTGCATATCTGTATCAAAGTATCTCCTGTACCTCATAAATATATGCACCTGTGTACCCACAAATTTTTTTTTAAATGGTTTTATCAAAAAAGGTTGAATAAGCAAGTTTTTATAACAATATTTCCCAATATTTATTAATTTAATAGCTATGAACATTATATCTTTTTGAGACAGAGTCTTGCTCTGTTGGCCAGGCTGGAGTACAAAAATTTTAGCCAGGCATGGTAGTGGGCGCCTCAATCCCAGCTGGCACTCAATGCAACCATTGCCTCCTGGGTTCAAGTGATTCTCCTGCCTTAGCCTCCCGAGTAGCTGGGATTAAGGCACCCACTACCATGCCCGGCTAATTTTTGTATTTTTAGTAGAGACAGGGTTTCGCCATGTTGGCAAGGCTGGTCTCGAACTCCTGACCTTAGATGATCTGCCTGCCTCAGCCTCCCAAAGTGCTGGGATTATAAGCGTGAGCTAACACGCCTGGCAAATTTTTTCCACCCCCCCAAAGATGGTGTCTCACTCTGTTGCCTAGGGTGGAGTGCAGTGGCGTGATCTCTGCTCACTGCAACTTCCGACTCCTGGGTTCAAACAGTTCTCCTGCCTCAGCCTCCCAAGTAGCTGGGATTACACCTGCGGGTTGCTGTGGCCAGCTAATTTTTGGATTTTTAGTAGAGACTGGGTTTCACCATGTTGGCCAGGCTGGTCTCGAACTCCTGACCTCCAGTGGTCTGCCCGCCCATGCCTCCCTAAGTGCTGGGATTGTAGGCCTGAGCCACCACACCTAGCCACTATGAACAGTCTTTACTAATAAATAAGCACTATCTTGTATTACAGCTATAAAAAAAATTTTTCTTTTCGAAACAGGGTCTCGCTCTGTCACCCAGGCTGAAGTGCAGTGGCAAAATCATAGATCACTGGAGCTTTGAACTCCTGGGCTCGGCCTCCTGAGCCTCCAGAGTAGCTGGGACCATCCAAGCCCAGATAATTTTTTGATTTTTTTTTTTTTTTTTTGAGAGACAAGGTATCACTATGTTGCCCAGGCTGGTCTTGAATTCCTAGGCTGAAGCAGTACTCCTGCCTCAGCCTTCCAAAGTACTGGTATTATAGGCGTGAGCCACTGTTCCTGGCCTTACAAAAATTATTTTGTAGGTTGTATTTTAGCTAACCTATCACAATTCTTCCAGGTTTTTAAATTGTTTTTGTTGCTGATAAAATATCCTTTATTGATAGCCAACAAATTCTAATTTGGTTATTACCAGGCTATTACTGCAAAAAAGAAAATACAGTTAAAAACTCGTAAAATCTCATATGCCTAAATGCCAGGACTGGGTTTATAGTTGTATCAATTTATTGTTTTTCTCAATACTCAGCATCCAAATTAAAAATGAGTATTTTGTTTACTTTAAAAGTGATATACTGTTTATATTTGTAACACTCATTAAAGAAAATACTTAAAAATTTCAAAAGTAGAAAAATTGTAATTTCTTAAAGCTTTGAAATATGAAAAATATTGTAATTTCTTAAAGCTTTGAAATATACATTAAAAGGAGTGCATATAACTTTAGTTTAAATGTTCAGTTTAAATTAAGGGTCCCCAACCCCTAGACTATAGACTGATACCTGTCCGTGGCCTGTTGGGAACCATGCCACACAGGAAGAGGTGAGCAGTGGGTGAGTGAGCAAAGCTTCATCTCTGTTTACAGCCACTAACCATCACTTGCATTACCGCCAGAGCTCTGCCTCTTCAGATCAGTGGAGGCATCAGATTCTCAGGAGCTTAAACCCCGTTGTGAACTGTGCATGTCAGAGACCTAGGTTGCATGCTCCTTATTAGAATCTAATGCCTGATGATCTGTCACTGTCTCCCATCCTCTGCAGATGGGACCACCTAGTTGCAGGAAAACAAGCTCAGGGCTCCCACTGATTCTACATTATGGTGAGTCGTATAATTATTTTATTATATATTACAATGCAAAAATAATAGAAATAAAGTAAACAATAAATGTAATGCACTTGAATCATCCTGAAACCATCCTCCCCACCCCAGTCTGTGGAAAAGTTGTCTTCCCCAAAACTGGTCCCTGGTGCCAAAAAGGTTGGGGACCACTGATATTAGGCATGCTTCCCCACCCAGCACTCCCCAGTCTGTGGAAAAACTGTCTTCACAAAACCAGTCCCTGGTGCCAAAAAGGTTGGAGACTGCTGGTTTAAATAATAATGAAACGAACATGTATGTACCTAACATACAGGTTAAAAAATGAAGTATTTCCGGCCAGGCACGTTGGCTCACGCCTGTAATCCAAGCACTTTGGGAGGCTGAGGCAGGCAGATCACGAGGTCAGGAGTTTGAGACCAGCCTGACCAATATGGTGAAGCCCTGTCTCTACTAAAAATAGAAAAATTAGCCAGGTGCAGTGGTGCATGCCTGTAATCCCAGCTACTCAGGAGGCTGAGGCAGGAGTCACTTGAACCGGGAGGCAGAGGTTGCTGTGAGCCGAGATCAGGCCACTGACTGCACTCCAGCCTGGGCAACAGAGCAAGACTCTATCTCAAAAAAAAAAGTATTTATAATACTTTTAAAAGCTTCTGTGTTTTCCTGATTGCATCTTCTTTCCCCTCCCCTGGAGGTAATAACTGAGTTTTAGATTAATAAACTACTTAAATTACTTTATAGTTTTGTCACATATGAATAAATTTCTAAACAGGGAACATGGTTTGGTTTTGCTTTTCTCTGAACTTGATATAAATGGAATCATATTGTTTATACTGTTCTGTAACTTATATTTGTACCTCATTTTATGTTTTTTCAGATTCATTTATGTTATGTGTAACTTTCAGGTCATTCATTTGCACTGGTACTTATATTCGTTTTCTAAGTCTATTATAATGTATTGGTACATTCTAATGTTGATGGACATTCTAGTGGTCTCCAAGCTTTGCTTTTTAAGCATTACTGTTAACATTTTTATGATTGTTTATCTGTTGTATACATATAAGAGTTCTGTAATGTAGCAGTCTCCAACCCTTTTGGCACCAGGGACTGGTTTCGTGGAAGACAATTTTTCCATGGTCGGGGGATGTTTTGGGGATAAAACTGTTTCACCTCAGATCATCAGGTATTAGATTCTCATAAGGTGCGCAACCTAGATCCCTCACATGCACAGTTCACGATAGGGTTCACAGTCCTGTGAGAATGTGAATTTAATGCTTCTGCTGATCTGACAGGCGGAGCTGAGGCAGTAATGCTCTCTAGCAGACTGCTCACCTGCTGTGTGGCCCGGTTCCTAATGGGGATGGGGAGCACTTATTGGTCGGCAGCCAGGTGTTGGGGACCCTTCCTACAATGTACTTAGAAGTGGAATTGCTGGATCATATTGTGTGTGTGTATTTTACTTTACTAGGTAATCTTAAACTTTAATCCAAATTCTTATTTTATGTTCCCACCAGTAATGGATGAAAGCTCACATTTCTTTACATCTTTATCAATACTTGATATTCTTGGATTTTAAAATTTTTGTCAAAAAAGTAGTTGTAAAATAATGTCTCATAGTTTTTGTTTGCATTTACTTGAATACAAATAAATACAAATCGAGGCTTGAGATTGAGATTGAGGCTGAGGCTGAGCATGAGCACCTTTCCAGTATTTATGGGGCATTTGCGTTTCCTCTTCTGTGAAATGTCTATTGCCCATTTTAGAAAATTGAGTTTGTTTTTATTAATACTTTGTCATTATAAAGGAAATATCCAGGATAAATAGGTTATATGTGTCCCAGTGTGTGACTTATCTTTCCACTTTTTGTGATATGTTGATTAAGCAGTTCTTAATGAAATTGAATTAGGATTTTTCTTCATTTTATACTTCTTGTGTCTTTTTAAATAATTTCCTAACTCGAGTTATAAAGATATCCTGCTATGATTTTGTTAAAAGTTTCTGGCCGGGCGCGGTGGCTCACGCCTATAATCCAAGCACTTTGGAGGCCAAGGCGGGCGGATCACCTGAGGTCGGGAGTTCAAGACCAGCCTGATCAACATGGTGAAACCCCGTCTTTATTAAATAAATAAATAAATAAATAAATAAATAAATAAATAAAAGTTTCTAAATCTTTTGCTTATCACTGTTATGTACTTGATCCATCTTCAGTTGGTTTTTATATATGATGTGTGATAGGGAATGATTTGCCAATGTCCTAGCACTATATATTGAATGATCCATCCTTTCCTCATGAATCTACACTACTGGCTCTTTGTTTTAGATTATTTTCGTACAGGATCTGTATATGAGCTCTCCATTATGGTGGTCTTTCTGTTTCTGCACTAATATCTTACTATCTTAATCACTATAGCTTAATCATGTCTTTATCTTCCAGGAAAAATAGTTTTTTTGCCTAATTTTTCTTTAGGAGTGCGTTAGTTCTTGGCTCTTCCAAATTTAGGATCAACATGTCAAGTTTTCAGAAAATTGTTTCAATTTTAATAGGAATTGTAATGTTTAGCATATGGGAGAACTGACATCTTGAGATTATGGTACTTCACTAATACTGTTTAAGGTCTTTTAAATGTCATTCATTAAAGTTTAAAAAATTTTCTTTGTAAAGGTTTTTTTTTTTTTTTTGAGAAGCAGTCTCACTCTGTCATCCATGGTGGAGTGCAGTGGCACGATCTCGGCTCACTGCAACCTCCACCTCCTGGGTTCAAGTGATTCTCCTGCCTCAGCCCCCTGAGTAGCTGAGATTACAAATGCGCACCACCACACCTGGCTAATGTTTGTATTTTTAGTAGAGACAAGATTTCACCATGTTGGCCAGGCTGGCTTCCAACTGCTGAAAGTGATCCGCCCGCCTCAGCCTCTCAGAGTGCTGGGATTATGGTTGTGAGCTACTGCGCCCAGCCCATCAGAGTTTTATACACATTTTATAAGATTATTTTCCTGGTTACTCTATTAAATTTATTTTTGCAACTATCCTTTTGAAAATATATATTTTCTGTTGCTTATGTAGCAGTATCTTTTATAGATTATTTCAACAATTTTACTGGACTCTTTTATTCTTGTAATTTTCTGTAGATTCTTTTGGGTTCTCAATGAGGGTAATTATATTACCTGCAAATAATAACAGTTTTATTCCCTCCTTTCCAATCCTTTCTTATCTTATTGGCTAAGACCTCCAGTACAATGTTGAGTAGGCGTTGTGATAGTAGGTATCCTTGTCTTGCCCCTGGGTTTTTTTTTTGTTTTTTGTTTTTTTAATTATTACTTTTTTTAGAGACGGGGTTTCACCATGTTTGCCAGGCTGGTCTTGAGCTCCTGACCTCAGGTGATCCACCCGCCTTGGCCTCCCAAAGTGTTAGGATTACAGGTATGAGCCACCGCGCCTGGTTGTCCCTGGCTTTAAAGGTAGTTCTTTTAGTATTGCACTATTTACTATGGTTTTTGCTGTTGGCTTTTTGTTTATATCCTTTATCAAGTTTAGGAAATGTTCTTCTATTTCTAGGGCCTGAGTTTTTGCTTGTGTATTTGTTAGGAACCATGAATTGTTACCTTTTCTGCATCTATTGTTATTTTTCTCCTTTAATCTGTTAATGCGAGAATCACAAAATACTTACTTCTGTTGAACCAGTCTCAGTTCCTGAAATAAGCCCAACTTGGTCATGGTGTAGTATCTTCTCTAAACATTTCTAAATTTGGTTTGCTACTTTTTTTTTTTTTTTGAGGCAAGGTCTCACTCTCACCTAGGCTGGAGTGCAGTGGTATGATCTCGGCTCACTGCAACCTCC
The DNA here is from genome assembly GCA_963573385.1 of Cacajao melanocephalus. NCBI lineage: Eukaryota > Metazoa > Chordata > Mammalia > Primates > Pitheciidae > Cacajao > Cacajao melanocephalus. Next base: position 51,854 of record CAUYLG010070515.1, read on the forward strand.
ACCTCCTGGGCTCAAGCGATTCTCCCACCTCAGCCTTCCCAGTAGCTGGGACCACATGTGTGTGCTACCGTGTCTGGCTAATTTTTGTGTTTTTGGTAGTGACGGGTTTTTGCCTTGTTACCCAGGCTGGTCTCAAACTCTTGAGCTCAAGCCTTGGCCTCCCAAAGTGGTGGAATTACAGGGATGAGCCACCACATCCAGCCAAGTTTGCTACTTTTGTTTATAATTTTTTTTTCATCTATGTCCATGAGCAATTATTCTTTCCTAGATAGTGTTGGTTTGATTTAGTGTCAGTTGTACACAGCACACATTGTATCAGGTTGGAATTGTCTATTTCTGGAAAGATAAAATTACCTTTGTGGGAAGATTTTAAACCTTCTATACAATTTCTTTAATGATTAGAGAACCATTAGAAATGTTTTATTTCTTTTTGAGTCAGTTTTGATAATTTATAAATTTTAGGAATTTGTTCACTTAACCTAAATGTTCAAAGCTTGCTTTGAAGTTTTTAATAATCATGTAATTTTCATTCCATCAGATCTCATAAAAAATTTTCTGTTTTTAAACTTTGCTATATTTGTAGTTATGCCCCTCCTTTTTGTGTCTAGTAGTGTTTGTGCCTTCTTTTTTTTTTTCTTGATCTTTTTTTTTGAGATGGAGTCTCGCTCTTGTTACCCAGGCTGTAGGGCAACAGCGAGATCTCAGCTCACTGCAACCTCTGCCTCCCGAGTTCAAGCAATTCTCCTGTCTCAGCCTTCTGAGTAGGGATTACAAGCATGTGCCACCATGCCCGGCGAATTTTTGTATTTTTAGTAGAGACAGGGTTTCTCCATGTTGGTCAGGTTTGTCTCGAACCCTCAACCTCAGGTGATCTGCCTGCCTCAGCCTCCCAAAGTGCTGGAATTACAGGTGTGAGCCACCGAGCGCAGCTTTTTCTTGATCTCAGACTCAGAGAATCTTCCCACTTCAGCCTCCCAAGTAGATGGGATTACAGGCATCAACCACCACACCTGACTCTCAAGTTTATTTTTAATTTATTAACTGTTGCTTTTCTTTATTTCTTGCCTTCTTTTAGAGGAGAAAGAAAGGTTAAAAAAAATTTAGGAGCCACTTGATATAAAAACAATTTCAAGTTTGTTTCCCTAGATATAATACAGGAACCTTAAACTCATATGTCAGACTTTAATATCTTACCTTTCCTGGAAGATACCACCTTCTAGTATTTCCTATTCTGACTAAGTTGGTGGTTCTGTCTTGTTGCTGCCCCTACAACCCAACAAAATAGTTATCTAAGCCTACCTCCTTCTACCTTAACAGGCCCTTCTTTCCTACCTCCCCGTTTCTGCCTTGATCCAGGTCTTCTTTCTCTCTTATAGAGCCTGTGGCATCATTCAAACTAGTTTTGCTTCTTTCAGCCTTATTTCTGTTAGCCCATCCTTCATACTGACATTGTTTGACTTCAGCAAACCGTCCAATTATGTCTGTGTCTTATTTAGAGCCCTACAGTTATTTTCTGCTACCCTGATCACTTCCCAACTCCTTAGCATGATATACAACCTGGGCCTCCAGTCTCCCTACATGTACTCTTTGGTTCAATGTCCAACTCAGTTTCCCTAACACATCATTTTGTTCTTGGTCTCTATGACTTTTTTTGTTGTTGTTTTTGAGACAGAGCCTTGCTCTGTCACCCAGGCTGGAGTGCAATGTTGTGATCTCGTCTCACTGCAACCTCTGCCTCCCAGGTTCAAGTGGTTCTCCTGCCTCAGCCTCCCAAGTAACTAGGATTACAGGCCCGTACCACCACATCTGGATAATTTTTTTGTATCTTTATTAGAGATGGGGTTTCACCATGTTGGACAGGCTCATCTTGAACTCCTGACCTCGCGATCTGACCGCCTAGGCCTCCCAAAGTGCTGGGATTACAGGCATGAGCCACTGTGCCCAGCCTTATTTTTATGATTTTTGTAGAGAGGGGGATTTTACCATGTTTGCCAGTCTTGAACTCCTGACCTCAAGTCATCCACCTACCTCAGCCTTCCAAAGAGCTGGGATTACTGGCTTTTTAAGTTATTTTTATCTGCGATCACACCTTTGTTCATCCTTTATGCCCTAGTTTAAGTTTGTCTTACTTATGAAGAATTCAGATTCTTCACACACTTCAACACACACCTCCACACCAAAAAAGCTGATTTTTTTTTGGTTATCATTATACCTTAAATGTATCTCTATTTAGTCCCTGCAATATTGTGTTATAGTAATTGTTTACATGTCAAATGTCTCTGTGAGGTGAACTCTCTGAGGACAGATGCCATGTTTTCATTTCACCATTAAGTCCCCTGCTAGTAAATAATGAGATCAGGGAAAAAAAAAAAAGATTGTTACATACATACATACATGGGCCTAAAGGGTAATTGAGAGGCCCCAAGAAATAAGAAAATATTTTTAGTCAATTTTATTTATGGGAAAGATATAAGTACTCTGGTTTGTTTGTGTTTTGTCTTTTTATTTTTTCCAAGACAGGGTCTCACTCTGTCACCCAGGCTGGAGTGCAGTGGCATGATCTTGGCTCACTGCAGCCTCTTTCCCGGGTTCAAGCAATTCTCCTGCCTCAGCCTCTCGAGTAGCTGGGACTACAGGCACACTCCAACACGCCCAGCTAATGTTTGTAATTTTGTTATAGAGACGGGGTTTTGCCATGTTGGCCAGACTAGTCTTTTTTTTTTTTTTTTTTTTTCCTTTCTGCGATGCAGTCTCACTCTGTCACCCAGGGTGTACTATAGTGGTGCGATCTTGGCTCACTGCAGCCTCCACCTCCCAGGTTCAAGTGATTCTCCTGCCTCAGCCTCCTGAGTAGCTGGGATTATAGGTACGCACCACCACAACTGGCTCTACTTTTTGTATTGTTAGTACAGACGGGGTTTCACCATCTTGCCCAGGCTGGTCTCAAACTGACCTCAGGTGATCTGCCCACCTTGGCCTCCCAAAGTGCTGGGATTATAGGCGTGAGCCTGGGTCTTAAAATTTATTTCTTGATGAAAGATTTTTGCCTTGGTTTCTAACCTTAGAGTGAGGAGAAATAAGCACCTGAAACATCAAACATTAACTAAACAATTGTAACACTAAGAAAAAGATTTGATGATTCAGATCTTTATTATTTGGTATAGTAAAGGCTTTGAGAATACCAGTTTTGCCTCAAATTCTCTCTTTATATTTATAAATAAAAGTAGCAGATCTGGGCCCAAGACATGACAGAACACAATCTAGAAGTCCAGTTCTCCAGAGAGCTGTTAGCTAGCAAAGGATTTGAAAGATTCATCAGAATTCAACATAGTGTTTTTTGGCAATTTACCCAAGGGATTCCTGAATACACTTGGAGGACTCATGTATCAAACAACTAGAAATTGATATACACCTAAATCCCTTTGCCTTTTCAGATTCTACAAAATCTGGCAATAATAGCCAACAAAGTTACCTCAGAATCTGCTGCAAGTTACTAGAGACAAAATGAACTGTCAAGATAGAATCAAGTAGTCCTTAAGGAAAGTTTATAATTCAAGAGATGTCATCTTTAGTTGAACATAGTGATTACTCCTTAAAAGAAGAATTAGTATAAAATTCTTATTCAGGCTATTGTTAATTATTTAGTAAAGTATTTACATTTACTGTACTTAATTTAAGAAAATATACTTAAATAAGTATGACATTTTCTATGTCAGTAAACATAAGTATAAAATGTAATGTTTTTGGAAACTGTTAGGTTGGTGCAAAAGTAATTGATGTTTTGCCATTCAATGGCAAAACAGGGAAAACCCACATAGTTTAAACCCAATTTGAAGTTCTTATTTACAGTTGTTCATAAACATACATGCAACTCAGTATCAGCTGTACATGGCTTCTGAGGATTGCCATAAGATTTGACAGGGTAACCTATTCTGTATAGAGTTGAACAACTTGGATCATTTGATCTATTAAATGTCTCTGAGTACCATTTATGATGGAATGGAACACTTTAGCCGTAACACTATCTCATGGAATAGAAGTGTTTTTATTCTGCCTACGTATGAAATATAATACTACTTCTGTTTGCTCTTTAAAGAAATATCCTAACAGCATCTTCTTGAAAGAATGAAGAACAGCCTGTGTATTTTTAGGAGTTGGTACTCTACTTGCCTTTTAAGTATGGACCATTGCCTATGTTTTCAGTTAGTTTTTGAAGTTTTACTTTTGTTTTTAAGGGCACAAAACAATTTATTGATATATACTTGGATGAGTTTTGTGACTCTAATTTGATAGATTTTAAGATGTAAGAAAGATTAATGTCCAGAAGCTTAGAAGTGCAGTTGGCATCATGCATTATTTTCTGTTTAAGCTGACCAATTCTTTACTTGATTTACTTATTTAATAGTTCTTATTTAGATATCAGTAACCACCAATAAATAAAAATGAATTTCCAAAATTTTGCTTATCATGCAAAGTGCCAAACTTAATCAACATTTGAATTATATGTTCTAGAATTATAAGTAGTATCACATTGTTTTTAACCGTTGCATTTTCACTGTTGTGGCTATATACAACTCTACATAATTAACATCTATTTTAGTTTTAACTGCTTTTATATAGTGAATGGTTCCTGGTTTAAAGGCTTATGCTCTTGAAATCAAGCAAACAACCAGTCTCTCTAGTCTTACCACCACCCCTTTTCAATTTTAATTTTAAGAAAGAAATATTTTATTCCCCTCACTTCTATAACACAGAAGCTTTGTGTATTCCCTGAATGTCAGAGGTTTAGAGTGAAAAACAAGGAGAAAATTATTCTATAAGTACATAAACAAAGCCCTGCCCAGTTGGAACATCACTGTCCAAAAGAGGAAACAGTCAAGTCAACAGGATAAACCCAATAACAGAAATGTGGTACATCGTATAGGGATTAGCCCAGGGAAGAGTATAAAGACCATATGAACGGGATTATGTTTGATTCATATCTGTATATCCAGCACCTTACAGAGGGTCTGGTATTTAATAGATTCAACAAATTAGTTACAAAATTATTACATAGGATACTGTCTTTTATTGTTTTGGGACAGGGTCTCCCTCTGTTGGCCAGGCTGGAGTACAGTGGTGTAATCACAGCTCACTGTAGCCTTGGCATCCTGGATTTAAGCAATCCTCCCACATCAGCCTCTGGAGTAGGTGGGACTACTACAGGCATGTGCTACCCTACCTGGCTTTTTTTTTTTTTTTTTTTTTTTTTCCAATATAGACAGGTTTTCTCTATGTTGCCCAGGCTGGTCCTGAACTCGTGGCCTCAAGTGATCCTCCTGCCTCAGCCTCCCAGTGTTAGGATTACAGGCATTAGCCACCATGCCCAGCCTAGTACACTGTTTATAAAAATTTTCCTGTACACTGAGGCTGTCACACCCTCTCAGTTAATGAACTGTAGGACAGACCATACTGTGTGCTCTGAGCCAGTGAATACTGTGCACTTTTATCCAGTAAGTGCCCTACTACCTGTTGGAGAGTTGAGCATGTTTTGGAACATGCATCATTTCTCTCCTGGAATTACCTTTTCTTGCCATTTATTTAGTGAGGAACAATTTTGACCCATATAAGGAGGGACAAAGGGATGCAAATAAAGATTATCATGCTGTTTATTAACTTGCAGGCTTTACAGAGGCTAGTAGCCTGAGACTCAACTAAAGAAATGGTCAAGGCTTCTTTCCAGTGTGGACTCTTAAGTAAAACTTCTAATTAAAAAAACAAAGAAATGGTTGAGGAAAAAGAAGGTAAAGATTAGGGCACCAATATTCCTAAAGTATAGACAGTCACACATTTTGTGTCCTTTTGATACAGAGTGACTTTGTGTTCACAAATATTATTTAAATTTATCAAGCTTGTAATATGCATGCCTTGCACAGTGCTTGCTGCCATAGATATACTGGTGAACTTGATGAGACATGTCTCTCCTGGATTTTGTCCTTTAGTAGGAATGGTCAAGTTAAATAAGGGTCAGAGACCCTTAGGAGATCAGTTTTGCCTGAACAGAATGTTGAATAAATGTTCTAACTGGTTCCTGGCAAAAAAACCATATAAACTGTATATTTTATCATCACCTCAGCCTTTCCCTTCCTTTCCCCATTTCTGCATTGTATTGTAACCATAGTATGAGAAAAAACATACTGAAATTATTTAATTAGGGAAACTGGATCTCCAGGAACATATAAGCATGTATGGTGCATGTGGCTGGGAAAAAGGGTTGAGAACTCCTGACTTCTAGGTCAGTATCATTCAGATTTGTATTTGCAAGCCAGACCACATTCTTAAGTACAAACCCACTTTTTTAGGGGGGTGCGGGAGGCGGAGTCTTGCTCTGTCGCTCAGGCAGGAGTGCAATAGTGCAATCTTGGCTCACTGCAGCGTCTGCCTCTCGGGTTCCAGCGATTCTCCTGCCTCAGCTTCTGGGGTAGCTGGGATTATAGGCGCACACCACCACGCCCAGCTAATTTTTGTAATTTTAATAGAGACAGGGTTTCACCATGTTGGCCAGGCTGGTCTCAAACTGCTGAACTCAGGTGATCTGCCCACAACAGCCTCCCAAAGTGCTGGGATTACAGGCATGAGCCATTGTACCTGGCCACAAACCCACATTTTTTTAAAGTTTTAAAAACTTGTTCAATGATACAGAACCCACATTTTAATTACTTTGCTTCTTGTTTATAGGTCCAGGGGCAAGTTCATCCTACTCTCGAGTCTAATGATGATGCTCTTCAGTATGTTGAAGAATTAATTTTGCAGTTATTAAATATGCTATGCCAAGCTCAGCCCCGAAGTGCTTCAGATGTAGAGGTATGACAAATACTGTCTTGTATTTACTTTATATCTAATTTGTGTGTTGGTTTTAATGTCAGTGAAGGGGCAAATAATTTGCTCTTTAATGCCACAAATATATACATATATTTGCTCTTTATTATATATGTATATACATATTATATATATTATTTATATATAATAAATATATAATTTGCCCTTTAATTCCACAAATATATATATGAAAGTGAAGCCTGGATTTCACTCTACAGGTTGAATATCCCTTATTTGGAATGCTTGGGAACAGAATTGTTTTAGATTTTGAGGGTTTTTTTTGGATTTTGGAATATTTGCAGTATACTTACTGGTTGAGCATCCCAAATCCAAAAATCCAAACTCTGAAGTGCTCCAGTGAGCATGATGTCAGCATCTAGAAGTTTGGATTTTGGCTTGATGTAGTGGCTCAAGCCTGTAATCCCAGCACTTTGGGAAGCCAAAACAGAAGGATCACTTGAGCGCAGGAGTTCGAGACCAGCCTGGGCAACAAAGTAAGACCCCCTTCTCTAGAAAATATATATATATTTTTATAATTAGCAGGCATGGTAGCATGCGCCTATAGTCCCAGCTACTCAGGAGGCTAAGGCAGGAGGATCACTTGAGCCCAGGAGGTCGAAGCTACAGTGAGCCCTGAATGAAAGAGTGGAACCCTGTCTCAAAAAAAGGAAGTTAAAAGTTTTGGATTTTGGATTTTTGGATTAGGAATAATCAACCTGTACTGCATATGTGATAGTTTGTATGTATTCTAGTTGTTAAATTATTATTCCATTTTTTGTTTGTAAGCTAAAACGAACAATTTATTGATAACAATGATATTCCCATACTTTTAAGAGTGGCATAGGTCTAAGCATTTCTTTTATTAAAGCCAGCTAACATTCCAAAAACATTTCTGTTAATGTTTTGATCTTCAGTTGCTACATGTATTTTAGGTGGTAAGTGAATTATTTCCCACCAATTGAGGGAGAGGGAAGCATCTAAACATCTAGGAAGGAGGTTCTATAATCTCTTACAAAGATGATATGGCCCTTGTATTTTTTTTTTTTTTTTTTGAGATGGACTCTCACTCTGTCGCCCAGGCTGGAGTGCAGTGGTGCGATCTTGGCTCCCTATAACCTGTGCCTTCCAGGTTCAAGTGATTCTCCTCCTGCCTCAGCCTCCCAAGTAGCTGGGATTATAGGCACTCACCACCACGCCCGGCTAATTTTTTTTATTTTTGGTAGAGACAGAGTTTCACCATGTTGGTCAGGCTATTCTCGAACTCCTGACCTCATGATCTGCCCACCTCAGCCTCCCAGAGTGTTGGGATTACAGGCATGAGGCACCGTACCCAGCCTAGCCTCTGTCTTTTTAGGGCTTATGATTTAATGGAGATAAAGATAGATAATGTAGTCAGTAACATAATGTGATATTCTATGAGTAAAGAGTATGTGGGAAGCCATGAAAGCGGCAGCTCTACAGGCTTGGGGTTTGGGGTAGCTTCCAAGAAGAAGAGATGTCTAAACTGAGTCTGGAAGGAGTCAAAAGTTGGAGAGAAGAAGGTTTGAATTACCAACGGTAGAAAATGGGAGACACAGACTAGAAATACAGAGTTCTCTGGCAATGATGAAGGACTATTTGACTTTAATGACTTCCAAGTATACGGTAGTTCAAATCTTTGGGTTTCTGTGACTTTGTTTTGTAGCACTCAAGTGTGAGCACAAAAAAACATAGTTGGACTGAATGTGGTGTTTCCTCATGGACTGAATGTGGTGTTTCCTCATGGATGTATAGCAGCAGAACAGCGGGGCAAGGGAATTGTAAAAACTGGTAATAGCAGTGCTTTGCAGCCTTTTCACGACACAACACACATAGAATGTAATGTTTTTATGCCACATAGTGATTGGGTAGGAAGTAGTCTCTAGCTACCTCAGGCCTTCCCTGATCCCCTGAAGGCTGAGGGATTGATAGACAGACATATCCAATGAGAAACTGCTGAGAACAGCATCACTGAATTGCAACTGGATAAGGAAAAAAGTGAAATGTGACTATAGTTAATGATGGTATATTGTATTCTTGAAAATGCTAAGAGTAGAAATTGACTGTTTTCACCACAAAAATAACTGTGAGGTAATGCATTTGTTAATTAGCTAGATTTAACCATTTCACAGTGCATATTATATGTACTTCCAAGTATCATGATGTTATACATGATAAATATGTACAGTTTTATACATAAATTTAAGGAATAAATAAATTTGGCTGGTGTGGTGTTTCACACCTGTAATCCCAGCACTTTGGGAGGCCAACATGGGCAGACTTCTTGAGCCCAAGAGTTCAGGACCAGCCTGGACAACATGTCAAAATCCCGTCTCTACCAAAAATACAAAAATTAGCCGGGCATGGTGGTGCATGTCTGTAGTCTCAGCTACTCAGGAGGGCTGACCTCAATCGACCCGCCCACCTCAGCCTCCTAAAGTGCTGGGATTACAGGTGAGTCACCATGCTCGGCCAAGCCCTTATAATTTCTAAGCTTTCCTTTAACATTTAGATTCCCCAAATGATTTATCCATATTTTCTACCTTTCTAAACAAAAACAAATTTCTCCCACACATACAAAAGTATATGGGGATATGAGTTTTTTTTAATTGAAGTACATATATAGGAATTTATATAGGACCTAGAATATTCTTGATCAATTCCAGTACTGAAGTACATATATAGGAATTTATATAGGACCTAGAATATTCTTGGAATTGATCAAGATTATCTTTTTAAAGCTATTATGTAAAGGAAAAGACAAGGTTCTGCTAATAATAGAGCTAAATCTCAGACTTTGCTCTATATCTCATTGATGTTTTCCAAAGGTACTAGATATTAATCAAGATAGAATTTCTCATTTAATACAAAAAAAAATCTTGAAATTAGGAGAGTAATAATATTTTAATTCATTAATCTTTCATTGATTAGTCCTCCTCGGGCTTCTTTTAAAAAATACATGAAGGCTGAGTATAGTGGCTCATGTGTGTAATCCCAGCACTTTGAGCTCAGGAGTTCCAGAGCAACCTAGGCAACATAGCAAGATCTCATCTGTACTAAAAATAAAAAAATTAGCTGGGTGTGTTGGCACATACTTATAGTCCCAGCTACTTGGGAGACTGAGGCAGGGAGATCGCTTAAGCCCAGAAGGTTGATGCTCCATTGAGCTATGATCACATCATTCTCCAGCCCAGGTGACAGAGCAAGAGACCCTGTTCTCCCCAAAAATAAATAAAAAGTAAAAAAATATAAAATATTTGTGAAAGAAATTTTTTTTCTATAAAATTATAAATTTCCCACTACAAGAAATAAAGTAATTCCTTCAGTTTGGCCTCTCAACATTTAAGACACCTATTTGTTTGACCCTACTAATATTTCCCCATGCATTTTGACCCTTGGCATTATCTCCTAAGTATGTATTTGGTAATTTGATTTCATTAATACCCTTGTAAGTGAGTTTAAAATGTGCTGTGCTTCATCATTACCATTTTGCCTTTTAAAAAATCATTCGATTAGCTGATCCACTAAAAAAAAGAAAAAAAAGAAAAAGAAAAATCATTCAAGATTTTCTTTCCCCTTCTTTCCTTCCTTTAAACAATAAACCTGGAATGAGGTAGATATAATTGATACGGATAGGGATTGCTGTTCTATTTTCTTTTTCTTCTGCCTCAACCCCTGCCTACAGTTAGTCTCTGTAATTCCACCACTGGTGAGTTTTTTTTTTCAAAGACTTGTTAATCTATTTAGAATTGTCAGGTTGAGTTCAACTTTTGTCCTTTCCTACTGCTTTTATTTTTTTATTTTTACTTTTTTTCCACTGCTTTTATATCTCTACTGTACACCAGTGTTTTTAGATTCCAGGTCATGACCACTGGTAAGTCATAAAATTACTTCAGTGCATTGCCCAACCCTCATTTTAAAAAATAAAACAGGCTGGCACAGTGGCTCATAGCTATAATCCCAGCACTTTGGGAGGTTGAGGCAGGTGGATCACCTGAGGTCAGGAGTTCAAGACCAGCCTGGCCAACATGAGGAAACCCATCTCTACTAAAAATACAAAAAGTAGCCGGATGTGGTAGCACATGCCTGTAATCCCAGCTACTCAGGAGGCTGACGCAGGAGAATCACTTGAATCTGGGAGTGGAGGTTGCTGCGCCACCACAGTCCAGCCTGGGCAACAGAACAAGACTCTGTCTCTAACAGACAAACAAACAGAATGGAAAATGCCAGTGTGCTGCATATAATAAGGACAGGTTTGTTTTATGAAACTTTGTTTCATTTGAGTATGTTTGGTGTAGGTTTAAAAAAAAGTTGGAAAGCCACAGGGTCATAGCATTATTAGATTTGTACCATGGTTACACTTAATCAGTTAATCATGGGTTAAACACATCACTATAAACATTTTAATTGAAAATCACATAAGTTAGTCCTAAATCTTGTAATTTTTGATTAACAAGTCTGCAAAGTTAACTTGGAGAAAAGAATTCTCTGTTTTGGATGTTCCTTTCTCTTCCTTTACCCCTTCCCTTTTCACCTGCTATGCCTCCTCAGTATTTTGGACCTTTGTATTGCCTTTTACTGCATGAGGCTGGTGTCCTGGCAAACAGCTTTTCAACTAGACAGTTGAAAAGGTTTGTAAACCCCATTTTAAACTGCTATATTTTCTTTCAACGTGCTTCAGGCGGGTGGATCACGAGGTCAACAGATCGAGACCATCCTGGTCAACATGGTGAAACCCCGTCTCTACTAAACATGCAAAAATTAGCTGGGCATGGTGGTGCATGCCTGTATTCCCAGCTTCTCAGGAGGCTGAGGCAGGAGAGTTGCTTGAACCCTGGAGGTGGAGGTTGCGGTGAGCCAAGATCGCGCCATTGCACTCCAGCCTGGGTAATAAAAGCGAAACTCCGTCTAAAAAAAAAAAAAAAAAAAAAGAATTAAAATAACTTTATCTGGAAGCTAATTTAGCCTTGAACATGGATGAAGATAAAATTTATTAAAATTGACTGGGTTATACCCCTCAATTATAGATTGATTGGCTTATAAGATATCCAACAATCATTGTGTTCTCTGCCCCTCCCTCACCACCAAGGGCATCACATGGCAGTCACTTTTTTTTATTTTCCATTTTACTAGCAACTAATAAAACTTTCTATTCAGATTTATAAATAGGGGTTATGTTTAATTTCATCTAGTAGTTTTTACATACTAGTTGAATACTTTTTCAAAATATGTGTGTAAAAGTTATATAATAGCGACCTCTACTGGATTTAGTTATGGTATCCTGCAAGTGCGTTTTAAAAGCTTTGAGAGGATGAAAGTGCCTTTTGTTTGAAGTGAATTACATTAGTTTAATAAGGAAGGAAATTCAGCTGCAATAGTAACCCGAGTTCTTTCACTCTCAGTGGAAATTTTAAGTGAAGAATTTCTGGAAATTAAAAATGAAGTATTTTGTTAAAAACAAATGACCTATGGAGACTTTAAAGAAACTACAATGTATTAAAATTGCTGTCACCAATGCAAAACCATTGCTTTCCATGATTTGTAAATAGTTTTGAAGTTAAGTGCCTTTGTATGGTGGATAAAGAATATTCATAGAGGGTTCAATTGCAAAATGCTACTTGAGCTTGTAATTAGTACTGAAAATAAGGACAAGTGAATGAGAATTGGATTTAGATATTTACTTCTTGATCTTGGGTCTTGTTCCTTGAAATCTTATACAAGTACTATTTGAAAGTAGCTTCTACTCATTCTTGTAATTAGCTTTATCACAGTGAAGCTGAAATTCAGGATGTGATATTCACCCTAGATAATAGAAAGAATGTTTAGTCTCTTATTGCCTAATTAAGGAACTTATACATTGACAATTACTGTTTTTTCTTAGCTTCAATATGTTTGTAATGTAAATTATACCATATGTGAAAAGCTCTACTTTTGGTATTCTTTGATTTTAAAAGTAAATTTTAAGTGAAGAGCACTATTTAATATATTTGTTGCTTAGTTGTTATTTTCCTATTTCCCAAGGAACGTGTTCAAAAAAGTTTCCCTCATCCAATTGATAAGTGGGCAATAGCTGATGCCCAATCAGCTATTGAAAAGAGGAAGCGAAGAAACCCTTTGTCTCTCCCAGTAGAAAAAATTCATCCTTTATTAAAGGTAATGCCGAAATACTCCCTTCTTGCATTTTAAGGGAAAAATAAAATCTATCATTTTCATACAATTAGAGTATATTTTATGGATAATTGAGTCAACTTAACAGTAAAATTCTCTCATTCTAAGTTTTCCAGTGATTTATGTGGTGGGAGGAGATGCTGTGATAATAAGAAAATATAAACTGGGCAACATGATTTAAAGTAATTTCATATCCGTAGTAATAAGTTGAAGGACTAAGAAAGTTACTGTGGATTTTGTTTATCTCAGATGTAATTAGGACCACAAGGAGAATTTCTAAAACTCATCCTCTCTTGTTGGTTAGACCTAAGTGTTCCTATAAATCCTTTAGATGTTAATATTTTGTGTAGAGACCTCTGTGAAACTGTCATAGGCTATGTGTAATCTTTGAACAAAAAGATCACCTAAACTATCCAGTCCTACTTATCATGTAAATAAGTCAGTCAGTCAGTTGAATCTCTACAGAACTAAGAGAATAACTGCTGGAAGCTCAAATAATGCTATTTTTATTTTAGTTAATATAATGAACTGTTGTTATTTCTCACAAAAATACAGATATTATAATAATTAAAACTTTAATTTAGATGCCAGTAATTTTGTACATACTATAATACAGATAAAATGTTAATACATTGTCTGAGTTTTATTACTCAACAAAGTTATTATCCACAGTTTGTAAATGAGGTGACAGAGGCAGAAAGTGAGTAAGTAACTTCTAGGCCAAGTTCACAAGACTCTAAGTGATAGTGTTAGAAAGTTCAGGTTTGCTTGCTGTTGTCCAAAATTTAAACACTTGAATGAGTTTAAGGTTATGTTTTGTATTCAGTTGTTTGAATAGAAATATCTGCCTTATGGAAAACTACTTCATCATTCTCTTCATGATTTTCATTGACCATACATTGAATTGTATTCTAAGAGAATTAACAAGTTGAATTATATAAATAATATGTTAATAATCCTAAATTTTGAGTTTTATGTGCTAATTGTGAATATCATTTCAATTTATTTTAATAAACCTTTATCATGATACACTTAATAGTTTTTACATACCCTAAAAGGTAAATGCAGCCTGTCTCCAATTTGTAACAAACTTCTTATTTCAAAGTTGTTGGTTTTTTCCCTTAAATGGGTTGTTTGGAAAATAGAATTTGTTATTCTGTATGAACTGGCCAGTCCCACAAAAGCCCATATTCTCTTTGAACCGTTTTTCAGTAGGACATAGCATGAATTTTATTTTCTTTTTTTTTCCCCACTCTGAATTTCTTTTAACAGCAATGAATTTTATTTTCATAGAAATTGCCAGGGATACCAGGAATGTGCCATTTTGGTTTTGGGGAGCCCATCTTCCCTGGGAAAAGATAAGCATATAAGCCTGGTAGAGATTCCTAAATACCAATAATATATTAACTCTCATTTTTGGTGAAAGAAAAAACTTGTTTGTTGTAGTTACCTCTAGGTATTCTGAATTAGGTAACAAAGAGCATTTGCTCCCTACCCTAAACTTGGGTTTCCTTTATAGGTTAGGGATTATCTATTTGTAATCTCTACTTCTCAAGTATTTTACATCATCAGAGATAATTTTGCCTTGCCTTTTCTTAGCTTATATTTTCAACAGTAATACATATATTATTCATCGTTGAACCACTTAAAATTAAATGTTGCTGGTAAGCACAGGGCTCAGGAAAAAAGTGTAAGCTAAGTTGCAAATATGTTTTTCATTTTTAATTAGAGTGTTAAATTTATAGTATGTGATGTTTAAACATGCTTTTAATTTTGCAGGAGGTCCTAGGTTATAAAATTGACCACCAGGTTTCTGTTTACATAGTAGCAGTCTTAGAATACATTTCTGCAGACATTTTAAAGCTGGTTGGGAATTATGTAAGAAATATACGGCATTATGAAATTACAAAACAAGATATTAAAGTGGCAATGTGTGCTGACAAGGTAGGAAACAGCTTTTATTTTTTTCCTTAAGTTTCTTTTTATGACTTATTAGATGCTAACATACTATTCATATAGAATAAATTTATATTATATGTTGGGGGATATCTCCAGTAACCTAATAGCAGGGATTCAAGATACCTCTTCATAGAAATAAGATATTAGATATATAATATTAAAATACGTTCCAATATGCAGGTTTTTTTTTCTGTGCTATTGCAACCAGGGTTAATTAATCTCTTAATAGTTAATTTCTTAAAATTTATTCAGATTGAAAGATTTATAAGGTTATGGATTTATTTTAAAACAATTTTTCAAAATGCAAAATCACAAAACGATAGTTTTACTTTGGTATCTACCTTTCTTCAGATACTACTTTGTGGTTTTACAATAATAATAACAATAAAAGCAAACACTTATTGAAGGTTAAGCATATATGTGGCTTATCTCCATTGGTCCTTATGATATTCCTCTAAGGTAAGTGATATTATCTACATTTTATAAAAGGGAGACTGAAATTCACAGGGATAAAGAAATTGGTCCAGAATTTTCTGAGAACTTTCAAAGCCTAGACTTCAACTCCAGGTCTCTGAGTCTAAAGCTTTTAGTCGTTACCTAAGTTTGTTTGTTTTATGAAAACAACTTTGCAGAAAGGAAAATATTTCTGATGAAGCATTTCATTCCATTTCCTCATTATATTCTTACTGATTTGGATTATTCTTTTTGATTACTGATTCCACTAAATTATGTTTTAGTATTTATTTGTTCTTTGAGAATGTGGCCATATAGAGTGGAACAAAAAACAAACCCCAATTTGAAGAAGAATTTCAAATGTTTTAGTATTTCTAAATGAATAAGTATTTAGTTTTGAAAAATATTATCTAGATATGAATATGAAATACTTGATTTTTTTTTTTTTTTTTTTTTTTTTGGAGATGGAGTCTTGCTCTGTCCCCCAGGCTGGAGTGCAATGGCACAATCTTGGTTCACTGCAACCTCTGCCTCCCAGGTTCAAGTGATTCACTTGCTTCAGCCTCCTGAGTAGCTGGGATTACACGTGCGTGCCACCATGCCTGGCTAAATTTTGTATTTTTCGTAGAGATGGGGTGTCACCATGTTGGTCAGGCTAGTCTCAAACTCCTCACCTCATGATCTGCCCACCTTGGCCTCCCAAAGTGCTGAGATTACAGGCGTGAGCCACTGTGCCATGGCCTTGATGCTTTTTTAATGAATCAGATAAATAAAATATTTTTGACTACCTACTACATGTTTACACAGGGAGGAGATGCAAGAGAAGTATGTATAAAACAAGGCTCCAGAGTTGATGAAGGTATACTTATATTCATGAAACAGTCAGAAAGCACACAATGTAAAATATTACCATTGTATTGTGTTATAGGGATATGATGCTGTAGAAGCTCACAAGAAGGCAAAAGATGTGTTTTAGCAAGAGTAGTAGTAGACTTGGAGAAAAGTTTATTTTGATCTATATCCAACAAATCTAGGAAAATGGGCCAAATAAAAGAGTATAAAAATTATTTAAATATGAGATATTGAGGCCATGGAATAAGGTGATGATGGCAGGGCATAAAACAGAGAAAACCAAGCCAGAGAAATTAAAGACAGGATCTGGGAACAAATTGGAAGTAATAGGTTAACAAAAGAGACAGACAGATAAATACTAGTAGTGGTAGAGAACTTGGAGGAGGGTAGTAAGTGGTATCAGATGTCAAATTCTGTTTTAGAGAAGCTGTGGAAGAATGCTGGCAATATATCCAAGAGGAGAAATTTGCATGTCTGCTTTTTATCATTTAAGAACTTTATTCAGAGAACTTAGAGCATTTCACTTCAAATTTGACTAAAGCTTCATATTTTATTATACTTTTTAATATCTCTGACTATGTAGGTATTGATGGATATGTTTCATCAAGATGTAGAAGATATTAATATATTATCTTTAACTGATGAAGAGCCTTCCACTTCAGGAGAACAAACTTACTATGATTTGGTAAAAGCATTTATGGCAGAAATTCGACAATATATAAGGGAACTAAATCTAATTATAAAAGTTTTTAGAGAGCCCTTTGTCTCCAATTCAAAATTGTTTTCAGCTAATGTAAGTATCGTTGTAATATGCTTATCATTGGTTGTGTTGTGAAATTTGCATGACCACTTCAAATTTGAAGTTGTATAGTTCATGATTACTAATTTGTTCTTTTTTTTAAGTTGTGGGACTTAATTGATGATCACAAAGTGCTATAACAGTTTCAAGAGATTTAACATCAGAAATTAAGAGACAAAATAGAAAGCAGACTGATTGTATAAGTGCAAATGAGTTCAAAGAATTGTCCATGTACTCCAAAGGATAATCCTTCTTGTTTAGGTGGAAGATATTTTTGTTTAATTTGAATCATTTGACTCATTCAGCTTCATCAATGCCAACTGTATTGTCAGGTACCATGCTTGGCAGCAGGGATTCAAAGATGAATAAGAAATAGTTCCTTTCCTTAAGTTTAGTCAAGACAGAGATATAAACTTTAAATTGCAATAAAATATGGTAATTAGCATAGTAGAAACATGACAGCGGTATTATTGGGAGCACAAAGGAAGGGGCCAGTAACATTGAAAGTTAGACAAAGGATTACTGATCTTAGGATAGTAATCAAACTAACCTAATTGGATCCTGAAGAAATGCTGAGTGAAAACAGGTGAGATTGTCATAGGAGTTACTAGTAATTCCTGGAACTGTAGCCACACAGCCATAAATGATTGAGAGAGAAACAGTACTCACTACAGAGGCTGGGTTTGGGCTCAAGCTATGGCAATGAGTGAACATTAAAAAATACAGTAGTAGATCATGGTAATGGTTGTACAAACCTGTTTCTCAGATTTTCATCAAAGACGATTAAATTATTCACTTTTCATGGTTTGTAAATATTGTTTCAATAAAGTTGCTTAAAAAAATAAAAGAGTAAAGAAGAGGCAAAGATTTCTGAGGACACGGAAGAACCAAACTGGCCAAAAAGCACATGAAAAGGTGTTTAGCATCACTAATCATTAGAGAAATGCAAATTAAAACCACGAGATACTACTACATACTGATTAGAAAGGCTAAAATGTAAAAAACTCACAATACCAAAAGTTGAAATGAGTGTGGAGCAACTAATTGCTTGTGGGAATATAAAATTCCCACATTACTTGAGAATGTAAACTAGTATAAACGTTTTGGAAAATAGTTTGGTAGTTCTCTCTCTCTCTCTCTCTCTCTCTGTCTCTCTCTCTCTGTCTCTCTCTCTCTCTTTCTTTTTTTCCTTGAGACAGAGTCTCACTGTGTTGCCCAGGCTGGAGTGCAGGGTTGCAATTTTGGCTCACTGCAACCTCTGCCTCTGAGGTTCAAGTGATTCTCTGGCCTCAGCTTCCCGTGTATCTGGGATTACAGGCACATGCCACCAAGCCTGGCTAATTTTTGTATTTTTAGTAGACGCAGGGTTTCACCATGTTGGCCAGGCTGGCCTCAAACTCCTGACCTCAAGTGATCCACCAGCCTCAGCCTCCCAAAATGCTGGGAGGCGTGAGTCACTGTGCCCGGTCAGTTTGGCAGTTCTTTATAACAATAAACATAAACTAAACCATATCGCCCAGCAATTTTAATCCTGGGTTTTTGCCCAGAAGAAGTAAAAACATGTCCATGCAAAATGGTTCATGAATGTTCATAGCAGCTTTATTTGTAATAGCCCCAAACTGGAAACAACCCAAATGTCCATCAGCAGGTGAATGTATAAACAAATTGTGGTATGACCATACAGTGGAATGCTACTCAGCAATAAAAAGGAATGAAATAGTTATGCATGCAGCAGCATGGTTGCATCTCAAAAACATGAGCAAAAAACTAGGCACAAAAGACAATATATGATTCCATTTATTTAATATTCTAGAAAAGACATTTCTATAGAGACAAAAAGCAGATCACAGGTTTCCTGGGAGTGAGATGTAGTAAGGGTTGATGGAAATGGGGCACAAGGAAACCTTTTAAGATGATGAAAAGGTTCTGTATCTTGATCGTCATGGTGGTTAGGAGGTGAATAACTACACAAAAATCTACCAAAAGAACATTTAAAATAGCCTCAAAGTCGACTTGATAAATATGGTCACTGATAAAAAAAGAAATCAAATAATAGTAACCAATTTTAACAGTATAAAATGGATATGGTTTCAGATTCCACATTGCAACCAACCTTTAAGAAACTATCATTTGTTGAATTTTAGTATGGTACCATAAAAGGACAGTCACTCTATTTATATAGAAAGTCCAAAATAGACAGATCCATAGAGACAGAGTAAATTAGTGGTTGCCAAGGACTGGGGAGAGGAAAGGAATGGATAGTGACTGTACCAGGTATTTAGCTATCCACCTTCCAAAAAAATCACAGGGTTTACTCTTGTGATAATGAAATGTTCTAGAATTTGATACTGGTGATGACTGCACAACCAATATTGAAAACCACTGACTACTAAGTACACTTTTAATGAGTGAATTTTATTGTGAATTTTATCTCAATAGAAAAATTACACAGAAAAGCTAGATTTTCATATACTTCGAAATAATGTATCACAACAGATTGTATGCAGAAATGGATACGAAATCCTGCTGTCTTCTCTTACTCTACGGTCGAGATTTGCAATGTAAAACATTTCCATTCTTCTAAATGTTTTTTGTTGTAGTTTAAAAAAAAAAACTTCGGTTACTTTTTATAAAAGTGCTATTTATATTAACACATAAAGGGTTTATTATTTTGAATGAATTAAATATTTTTAAAATTTTGGTTTTAACTTCTGATGTGGTAAACATTGAAAATACATAGTTATGAACAAAAGGTTTTTAGAATCTTCAGTAATTTTTAAGAGTGTGAGGAGCCCTGAGACCAAAAAGTTTCAAGACCACTCACCTAGAGAAATGTATTTGCAAATTGTTTATCTTTCCAAAAGGAATTCTTGAATTCTTTTATTCATATTTGTAAGTCATTAAAATTTTTCACTGTATATGCCATGTTAAATTTTGTGATTATAAAATGACATATTGTTCAAAATTTGTTTCATATTATAATAATACAGCCTCACTGAATTAATGTGTTTTCCCCCAAACAGGATGTAGAAAATATATTTAGTCGTATAGTAGATATACATGAACTTAGTGTAAAGTTACTGGGCCATATAGAAGATACAGTAGAAATGACAGATGAAGGCAGCCCCCATCCACTAGTAGGAAGCTGCTTTGAAGACTTAGCAGAGGTAAGTTCTTCAATTATATACCCAAAAAGTCTGCATAAAAGCCTACATTTACATTAAAATTGAGAGTCTTACTTCTTTCCAGCTAAAGTCATAGATACTAATTGTTGACTATCTGTTATTGCTCCTTTTCCATAGGGTCATTGTTAACATATGTCTCTGTTATCTTACCAAACATAGAAAAATGGTCTCTTGTTAATTATAGGAAAGCAGATACCACCAAGGGGAGGTATTACACCTGTCACCCAATGGCCTACTGTAAAAGGTTAAGAAAAGTCAATAAATATTAAGGAAGAGACCACAGAACTTGGACCTGAGGTCAGATTACTTGTGTTCCGGTCTAAGTTCTACTACTTATTAGTTGTGTGACCAGTGGGAAATTATTTCGTTTCTCTAAACCTCTGTATCTTTATTTGTAAAAGAAGAATGATAATACAGGTTGAGTATCCCTAAGCCAAAAATCCCAAGTCTGAAATGATCCAAAGTCTGAAACTGTTTTAGCACCAACATGATACTCAAAGGAAATGCTCATTGGAGCATTTCAGATTTGGGATTTTCAGATTCGGGATGCTGAAGCAGTAGGTATACTACAAATATTCCAAAATGTGAAATCTAAAACACTTCATTTTGGGTAAGAGATTCTCGACCTGTAATAGGACTCAGGATTTTTGTGAAAATTAAATAACCTATCTGAAGTATTTAGCTATCCATCTTAACATAGTAAGCTACTCAATATGTGATTACTGCATTGTTACTTAGAATAGGAATGAAGTGAATAGGACAATAACATCCAGGGCCTGGGTGATTCAGATACCATGAGAGAGAAAGACAGGTAACTAACTCCTTAGATATTTCAAATGCTAAAATACATGAGTCAATCCTAATAAGTTAGCATTAAGAGTCATTCTGAGGTTTCTAGCTCTTGCTGTGTTCTCTAAAATCCACTCATTATGATACAGTATTGAGCTTGTAAAATATTTTTTTAAATGAAGACTTTCAGGCAAAGCAGAACGGTAAGTTCAAGCATTACCACAGCCTCTACATTCCTGCTCTAAACACACTTAAGTAATAAAGTATAAAAATAAAAAAGTGGAATATATATATATAACTAGACTTGAAAACAAGATTAGAAATGTAACAGACATTCAAGGTAGTGAGCTTTGGTATCTCGGTGTTTAGGCTCTTAAGGACAATGAATTGTTTCAAATGTGTTCCATGAAAGCCAGAGCAAGACTTCTTGCTCAAGTCCTTCCTTATAATAGGATGCTGGGAAAATCTGCCAACCTGCTATCTACAGTAAAGTTTTCTGAAAAGTTGTAGACTTGATATGGGGAGACAAAAACGTTGCCTTACAATAATAACAATTTTCCCACAACATTAAGCCAATATGAAGCCTGAACCCCCAAAGTCATTTGAAGAGTAGGTTCTGGTTTGGAAGAGTGATCATAAAGGAATGGGAGAAAGAAAGGAAATAAAACATTAAAAGTCTCCCACTAAGCATGTAATACAAAATTCCAAAAAACAAGACAAGTTCTAATTTTCAGAATGATAATCTAATAAAATCAACAATTATATCATAAATTTATTCCAGATGAAATTAATGTTGTACAATAGGTACACAAAAAGTTTAAAAGAAGTTTAGGATGCTCAAAGAGATAAGTGAAGGAATATGATCCATTTATAACGAAGACATTGTGGAACAAAAATAGGTGGAAAGGAAATGAGTGGATAGATATCAAAAGACAGATACTGAGAATTAAATATATTATACAATCATTGAAATAACTCATATAGTATAACATTTGCTGGACCCAGTTCAAGGATAAAATTAGTAAATTGGAGATGAAATTGAGGACTTCACTGAGAATGTAACACAGACTAAGATAAGAAATATGAAAGGCCAATTGAAAGTAACAAGGATAGCTGGGCATTGTGACTCACGCCTGTAATTCCAGCACTTTGAGAGGCCGAGGTGGGCCGATCACCTGAGGTCAGGATTTTGAGACCTGCCTGGCCAACATGGTGAAACCCTGTCTCTACTAAAAATACAAAATTTAGCTGGCCGTGGTGGCGCATGCCTATAATCCCCGCTATTTGCGAGGCTGAGGCAGGAGAATCACTTGAACCCAAGAGATGTAGATTGCAGTGAGCCTAGATTGCACCACTGAACTCCAGCCTGGGCAACAGAATGAGACTCAAAAAAAAGCAAGTAATAAGGGTACACTGAGAGGCTTAGTATACATCCAGTAGGAGTTCCAGACAATGAGTGATGGAGAAATAATATTTAAAAAGATAAAAATGGATAATTTTCAAGAAATGAAAGCATTAGTTCCCAGATCAAAAATTAATTCCAAATATTGCTCAAGATAAATAAAAATACACAGCTAAAAACGTGGCTGTGAAAATAGAGAACATCAAAGATAAAGAGAAAATCTTGGGTTGGGCACAATGGCTGATGCCTGTAATCCCAGCAATTTGGGATGTTGAGGCGGGTGGATTGCTTGAAGTCAGGAGTTCAAGATGAGCCTGCCCAACATGGTGTAACCCCATCTCTACTGAAAAAATACAAAAATTAGCTGGGTGTGGTGGCAGGCGCCTGTAATCCTACTTACTTGGGAGTCTGAGGTAGGATAATTGCTTGAACTTGGGAGGTGGAGGTTGCAGTGAGCTGAGATCACACCACTGCACTCCAGCCTGGGTGACAGAGCAAGACTTTCTAAAAAAACAAACAAACAAAAAACCTCCATGCCTACAAATCAATAAAACTTCAGGGTTTTGCTTTTTAGCAAATAGGCAAAAGACTTGAGTAGGTACTTCACACGGAAAAAAGATGCTCAACATTGTTATTCATCAAGGAAATGCAATTTAAAACCATGGAGCAGTTGGAAGTCTCCTTGCTGGTGGGGGCTAGGGCGTAATTTGTTACAGTCACTTTGGAAAACTGTTTGGCATGTCTACTAGAGCTAAGCATACAACTGTACCCTATGACCCAACATTTTAACTCTTGGGCCTATACTAAACAAAAATGAGTTCTTATGTTCCCTGAAAGACATATTTAAGAATGTTCACAGTAGGTTTATTCATAATGGATAATTGGTGGTATATTCACACAAGGAAATGCTATGTGGCAAGATCTTTGGAAACAGATTATTAGAATAGTGGTTGACTGGGAAGCGTGAAGGAGATTTTTGAGGTGCTAGACATATTCTATTTCTTTATCTGGGTGGTGGTTATAGAAATGCATCATATACATATATTAAAAGTCATCAAATTACAGACTTTATGTAAAGTTACACCTGAATTTATCAACAATGAGGAAAAAGGAATAAATAAAAACCATTTCAAACATAAAATGACCAAGAGAGTTTAATACCTCTAGACACTCATTATAAGACACATTGGATTGTGTTCTTTAGCAAGAAGGAAAGTTTTACTCAGACGAAAGTCAAGAAAAAGAAGAACTAATGGTGAAAAAGAAACTGGTAGATGTAGCCTTGTGGCTTGCATCTCTAATCCCAGCACTTTGGGAGGCCAAGGTGGGCAGATCACTTGAGCTCAGGAGTTTAAGACCAGCCTGGGCAACGTGGCAAAACCCCGTCTCTTCAAAAAAAAAAAAAAACCAAAAAACAACAACAACAAAATTATACAGGTGTGGTGATGCAGGCCTGTAGTCCCAGCCACTCTGGAGCATGAGATAGGAGGATCACGTGCACCCAGGAGGCTGAGGTTTCAGTGAGCCAGAATCATGCCACTGCACTCCAGCCTGGTGACAGGCTGAGGCACTGTCTCAAAAAATAAAAATAAATATTAGTAAATGTGTTAATAAATTTAATGAATTGCTGAATAGTTTAAAAAATTTTTTTTAAGTTTTTTGTCTTGGAAAGGCTAAACTATATTTCTGTGTATCAGTAACAAAATGAACAGTATGTAAAGTGGATTTGTGTTTGTGATAAAAGAATAACTTTTGAAAAATGTATAGGTAACCATATTTGTTTTGAAAAACATTGAGGAAAATCAAAAGAACAGAAATAGTACCTGTAGCTTACAATGTACAGCTAAGGAAAAAAGAACTACAGTAAAACTTTTTTATTATTTTCACTGATAATAGGAAAGAATAAATGAAGCAAACAAAAACAATGATAATGAAGATAAAAGATGATACAAAAAAAATCCAACCACATATTTGATGTTTAAAAAATCTACTTCATGCAGCTTACAAGAGGTTCTTAAAACAGAACCACAGAAATATTTTAAGATAAAGGGAGAAAAATCCTAACATAAAAACAAGTCAAACTTGTATGTCAATATTAATTTAAATTAACTGATAAAATTACACAAAGTAAGCACTGAGGAGGGAAAAAGAGGAACACTTCCTAAAAACAAAAGGGATACTATCATGAAGATACAACAACCATTAATGTGTATGCACCTGCTGATAAAGCCTCAACATACAAGTAGAAATTGACAGACTTACAAGAAATGAAAAAAATAGCTACCATAGTAGGAAATTTTAACACATGTCCATCAGAAATTAACAAACAAAAAAAGATTAGTAAGGCTACAGAAGATTAGACTAACACATTTGATTTTACACACATAACGCAGTCATCCCTCAGTATATGTGGGGAATTTGTTCTAGGACTGCCCACAGATTCCTGAATCCACACATACTCAAGTTCCATGTTGGCCCTGCAAAACTTGCTTGGGCCCTGTGGAACCCACATATTTGAAAAGCCAGCTCCCCGTATTTGAGGGTTTCGCATGCCACAGATAACTGTATTTTTGATCCTCATTTGGATGAAAAAATCTGCATATAAGTGTATCCGTGCAGGTCTAACCCACAGGTTGTTCAAAGGTCAATTGTGTATATCTTAATACTGTTGCATTGAGGATTAAGTTTCAACATAAATTTCGGAGGGGACACTGTCATTCAAATCATAGCAGGAGCTAAAGCACTGCAGAGAGAAGCTTAAGGTTTTACACATTTTTTGAAAAATTAGGAATAATTAAAAATGAATGAGTTAAGCTTTCAACCCAAGAAACAAGAAAGAGACCAGGATACACCTAAGAGAATAATACGTAAGGAAGTAACAGAGCAGAATTAATGAATTAAAAATTGATATAAAATTTATCATGGCTGATCAATGGGAAAAGGAAACACAAATACCAAGTGCGATCTTGGCTCACTGCAACCTCTGCCTCCCAGCAATTCTCATGCCTCAGCCACCCCAGTAGTTGGGATTACCGTGGAAGAATACTAAGAAAGAGAACAGGGTACACCTAAGAGAATAATATGTAAGGAAGTAACAGCAAAATTAATGAATTCTGAGTTGGAATTATTGTGGAAGAATACTAAGATCCACTTCAAAATGTTTTAGAATTGTAATGAAATAACCCTTAAAAATATATAAAGGCAGTATCAATGTCCTACGTTAAAAAAAAATTAAAAAATGAATACATCAAAAGTATATTTCAACAAATGACTTGAGGCATACACCAGGTGTTATGAATGCTGTGGTTTGAATGTGTCCCCATATTTTATGTATTGGAAGTTTAATCTCCAAATTTATATACTGATTGGAGGTGGGGCCTGTGGAGGTAGTTAGGATTAGATAAAGTCATCAGGGTGGGGCCCCCATGATGGCACACCTACCTGTCTTTATAAAAAGAGGAAGAGACCTCTGAGCTGACATGCTGTAGTCCCCTTGCCATGGGATGCCCTGCACCACCTCAGGACTCTGCAGAGTCCGTATCAGCAAGAAGGGCCTCACCAGATGTAGCTGCCTGTCTTGAACTTCCAGCCTCCAGAAGTGTGGTAAATAAATTTCTTTATGAATTACCCAGTCTCAGGTATTCAGTTATAGCAACAGAAAACAGCATAAGACAATGATTTTTGCCAATCTTCAGGAAACATTTAATCTTATTCTTTTGCAGATTGTTCCAATGAGTAGAGACATGAAGGGTAACTTAATCAGGATTGTATGAACACTTTATCAAAACTAGATAAGGACAACACAAGAAAAAAGTATTGAGGCATTCTCAGACATCAACAAAACTGGCAATGAAAATTCAGTTTATAATACAATAAAACATTTGACCAAATATGATGTATCTTATGATGTTTACTCTTACGTGGTTTGACTTAAAAAAGTTTTAATGTAGTTTTCTACTTTAGCAGATGAGAATCTCAAGAAAAAGGGTTTCATAAAATTAAACATTCATGAATTTCTTTAAAATGTTGGGCAAAGAATAGAAGGGAACTTTCTTAACCTAATAAAGGATATTTACTAAAAGTCTGTAAGAGATACAATAATGGTTAAACTATAGCAGAACTGAGAAATTAGAAAAGAATACCACCATCACCACTTCTATTCAGCACTTTAATAGCAAGTACTACCCAATACTAAAAGACAGAAAAGGAATAGACAAGACAAAGTTGTCCTATTTTTAGTCAATGTAATTATATAGCAAACCCAAGAAAATTTATATAGTGTCAGAACTAGTTGGCAGGTTCATCATAGTTGTTGGACAAAAGATCAGCCCATAAAAATTGGTAGCATTACTGTGCTCACTTATAGTCCATTGAATATATAATATTTTTAAAGGCTGCATTCACTATAGAAATAAGACCATAAAATACTTGACCTCCTCAAAGCCATCCATGAGAGTTGGAATCAACTTCTTCCAAACTCCTGTTAATATGGATATTTTGATGTTTCCCATGAATAATGAATGTTCTTAGTGGCATCTAGAATGGTGAATCCTTTCCAGAGGATTTTCAATTGACTTTGTCCAGACACAGCAGAGGAATCACCATCTATGGCTGTTACAGCCTTATGAAACATATTTGTGAAATAATAAAACTTGAAGGTCAAAATTATTTCTTGATCATGGGCTGCAGATTGAATGTTGTGTTAAGAGACTTGAAAACCTTAATCTCTTTGCATATCTCAATCAGAGCTCTTAGGTTTCTACGTGCAATGTCAATATTTTGAAGGAATTTTTTTTTTTCTGAGCAGTTGATCTCAATAGTGGTCTTAAAATATTCAGTAAACCATGTTGTAAACAGTTGTATTATCATCCAGGCTTTGCTGTTCCATTTCTAGGGTACAGGCAGAGTAGATTCAGCGTAATTCTTAAGGGCCCTAGGATTTTCAGAATGGTAAGTGAACACTGGCTCAATAATAATGGTGAAGAAGGTTGAAATATTTCGAGAATTACCAAAATGTGACACAGAGACAAAATCAGCACATGCTATTGGAAAAATGGGACCAATAGACTTGCTTCACACAGGGTTGCCACAAATCTTTGACTTATAAAAAAGGAAAAAAAGCAACATCTGCAAAGCACAATAAAATGAAGTGCAATAAAGTGAGGTGTACCTGTATACCAAGTGCTAATTACAGAATTTTTTTATAATTATGAAACACAAGAAACAGTTATCTATCAATGGAGAACAGATTAGAGAAAACTGATAGATTCATATGGTAGAATATTATACAGAGTTTTAAAATGAAAGAAGCCAAGTAAATCGAAATGGATAAATCTTGAAAACAATTTTGAGTATAAAACAACTTATAGAAGAATGTATACATTATGATATTTATATGAAGTTTGAAAGCATGCAAGACTATATTGCTTTGTTTCTTGATACATATGTAATTATGATATAAAAATGTAAATGAGAAAGATAAGATTCAAATTCAAGATAATGACTGCCCCTGGTGATCAGCAGGAGATGAGCTTGTGAAAGGGAACTCAGAGGAATCAATTACATCTGTATTGTAATAATTTCTTTTCTAAAAAGCTGAGGCAGGTACTATAAAATATTGAGCTTTTTTGAGTTCCATTGTGGGTATAGTTAGGTTAAGCTGTTCTCTGTACTTTTCTGTCAATTATGTGTATTGACAAATTTTATATTTTCCTATGAATCTTGTTGCATTTTAAACAGTGAACCTATCATAAAATCATCTGTTAACTCATTCCAACTGTCAGAATTGCTTACCATTCTAAAAATTTGTTTTCAAGAATAAAACTATGTGAAGAGAGTTTGGATTCGTGGTTAATTGTTGATTTTTTTTCTCTTGAGATTAGCTATTTCAAAATGATAGTACTAGCTACTACCATTGATGCAGTGCTTACTATGTGCCAGACACTATTATAAGCACTTTACTTATATCTCATTTAGTTCTGTAAACAACACTGTGAAATAATTATTCACATTTCCAATGAGGAAACAGGCTTAGAGAAGGTAAGTAGTTTGTCGAAGGGTTACACAGCTAATAAATAGGAGGGTCAGAATTGGAACTATGACTCTAAAACCCATGTTTTTAAGCCACATTATAAAGCCTTTTCTTTACCTATAGTTATAAAAATTATATAATAAATTTGGGCTTATTGAAAGGGGAGGAGGGCAAACATGTCTGTGGTACATGATCATTTCTAAGTTGGAAGAGACCTAAGCTATAAGCAACTCTTTACATTTTTAGTCTTCTGTTCCATCCACTGTATTCATACCTGACTCCATCCTCTTGTTATTTTTGAAACCTTACTGTCAATTTCTGTAAAACATAATAGATTGCAATTTCTGCTGTCACGATGGGAATTTTTAGTTGAGAAGACAATTAAAGGAGTTAAAATTGGGAAGTCAACTAGGAGCCAGCTCAAGGAATCCAGTATAACTTGCAAGTTTACATGCCATGTTGCATTTTGCAACAACCAGAACTCATGTCTTCTAATTTCTGATCTGGTGGTGTTACTATTCAGTCATTCTTTAAAAAGCAATCTGAGGCCAGGCACAGTGGCTCACATCTGTAATCCCAGCACTTGTGGGAGGCCAAGGCAGGAGGATCACTTGAGTCCAGCAGACCAAGACCAGCCTGGTCAACATGGCGAAAACTCTGTCCCTACAAAATACACACGAAATTTAACCAGGCACTGTGATGTGCGCCTGTGGTCCCAGCAACTCAGGAGACTGAGGTGGGAGGACTGCTTGAGCCCAGGAGGTAGAGGTTGTAGTGAGCCATGATTGTACCACTCCACTCTGGCCTGGGTGTCAGACCAAGACCAAGACACTGTCTCAAAGAAAAAAAATAAAAAGCAATCAGAAAAAACAACATTAAGGTTGATTAATTCATAACCATCTTTTGTTATTTTATTCCCTTCTACCTCCTTCCTCTATGCTCCCACTAGATGTCCTCTTCCTCTTGCTAGAATTACCCTTTATGGAAATGAGCTCATGCTAGAATCTAGAGTACCATTTTCATAATAGTTTTATACCAGGAACAGAGCACAGGATAGAAGAGTAGCGACTATTTCTCCTGCTAAAATCGATACCTACTCTCTTTTTCCCCAGAAATCTTCAAAACCAGTAGATTCTAGTTGTTTTAACTGAGCTATTAGAATTTAGTTTATTAATGATTGGTAATATTAATGATGGCAAAATTTTTGGCAGTTTGGATTTTGTTTGTTTTGTGAAATTACAGCAATGAATTTTAGATGATAGGAACTGTTACCTCTGGTTTACAGAATATGAAAGTACATGTCCACCACTGAGAAAGAACTATAAAAAAAAAGTCTACCTTCAGTATTCTAATGTTGATACCTTACCTAGTTGTACATATCTATATTCTTTGTTGTTCAAGTTAAACTTTGTTTTCTAGAACCAAAAGTCTGCCCACTCTCATGGCCATGTTTGTTGATAATATTCTATTGGAAACCTTTAATGAGAGCTGTTATATAAGGATTCTGTTACTCATCAGAAAGAATTGATTTATTCTCGAGAATATTGGGATCTCTTCTATTAAAATTATAATTTATAGTCATATAATTTTTGTTTAGAGACTTTCAAAGAAATACATAATTGTGCTCGCATAATTAAATCTTTCTGTGTTTGTAGTGGTAGATTATTTATGTTTTACCTTCTTTGTTTTCTAAGGAACTGGCATTTGATCCATATGAATCATATGCTCGAGATATTTTGCGGCCTGGTTTTCATGATCGTTTCCTTAGTCAGTTATCGAAGCCTGGGGCAGCACTTTATTTGCAGGTATAGTAAATTTTAAATCAAGATGTACAGTGTCTGAAAAGCAAACTTAAAAAAAAATTAAATCACTTTGTTTTCTAGTCAATAGGCGAAGGTTTCAAAGAAGCTGTTCAATATGTTTTACCCAGGCTGCTTCTGGCCCCTGTTTACCACTGTCTCCATTATTTTGAACTTCTGAAGGTAAGAAAACTCTTATTGTTATTTATAACATATTCAAGTGTGATGAATTTTTTTTGCTACTTCATTTGTAAATTATGTGAGTACCCATGCACATTAGTGTGTATCCATTTTCTTTTTCCAGTTAAGAAGCAAATGCAAATCAGTCTGCAAAAGAGTGGCATATTTTCTTCAGTTTTAATAGTGAATTTTATTTTTTGTTGTTTTTAAAATTTTTTTTTGTTTTTTTTTATTTTTATTTTTGGTTTTTGTCATGAATTTTAAAGCAATTGTCAGACATTTTTATCTTGTACCTTTACTTTTTGTTTACATGGCTGATTCTTTGAAAACAACCTTGGATTTATGCATCGCAGTTTCCATTTGGGGACCTCAGCAGACTCAGGGAGTCAGTGTGAGAATAAGGGACCCAGTGTGAGGATAAGGCCAAATTAATGGGGAAGGTTAGTTTACTTGATTTTCATAGCTGAAGTTTGCAACTATCTGTATTAAACTGTTTATCATTACTTTAGAAACTATAAATTTCTATAATCTTAGTAAAAATTGACTATTTGATCACAGTTCAAAATATTAAGCACTGACTGAAAGGAAAGGGTTTTCTTTTCCTATTATACACTGAAATTAAAGAAAAGAGAAACCTTAGTCTGTATAAATTATAATTCAATAGTGTAGCTCAAAGTGATATTCTGTCTACCTTTAATGGACTAGCCTTGTAAAGACAAAACAAAACATGCATTAATAGCATTATTATTTCTTTAGCTTTCAAATGAATTTTGTTTCATCAAAGAGAACTTCTGTATAATATCATGATTCTGTTACGGAAAATATAGTACTGGAAATCATATTTATAGTTTGCAGATGATAAATGGGCTGTCTGTAATACATCAACGAATGAATAGAAAGTCTGAATTTCTTAACAGTAAACTGGAGGAACTCTCATCCCTACATTTTCTCAGGTCTCTGCACTGCATAGTAGTCATTTGGAACTCAGTTTGATTTCTCAAGTAGGAATGTTTACATTGAGAAAGGACTAAGGGAGTTAAAAGGTAATTTTAATCACTAGGCAAAAAGAGCTCTTAGCAATCTATTTCAGACTTCAAACAGCATACCACTTAAGGTCTTTGGAAATACAGGATGAGTATCTTAAGAAGATAATCAAGAGAGGAAGCATTTAGTATGTAAAGTCTTTACAAAGAATTCATTATTACTAACTATAGATAGAATGGGACATTTACACATAGAATTTTTCTTTCTAATGGTTTCTCTACTAATGGGATTTTTTTTTTTTACCTATTCGTGTAATGATTTTCAGAATGATTCAAAGGCCGTAAAAATTCTTAAGGCCATTATCAATTTATAAATAAAAACAAGAAGGCCAGGTGTGATGGCTCTCGCCTGTAGTCCCAGCACTCTGGGAGGTGGGAGGATCGCTTGAGCCCAGGAGTTCAAGACCAGTCTGGGCAACATGGCAAGACCCTGTCTCTACAAAAATAAAAATAAAAACATTAGCCGGGAATGGTGGTGCGCACCTATAGTCCCAGCTACTCAAAAGCCTGGGCAGAAGGAACACTTGAGCACCGGAGGTCGAGGCTGCAGTAAGCCATGATCATGCCTCTCTACTTCAGCGTGAGAAACAGAGCAAGCCCCTGTCTCAAAACAAAACAAAACAAAACAACCTCCCCCTCCAAATGAACCCAAGAAGCTTTGATGAAAGTTCAGAAGGTTATAAAACACAATCATTTTAATAATATAAAACACAATCATTTTAATAATATGAAAGAAATTTTTACTCCTCCAAGTGTAGGCAATTAAAATTTCTAAAATTGTAACTTGCATTAATAGAATTTTAATAAGTGCATCATTTAGCAATTTAAGATTTCTACTGATTTAAGCATGTATATCCCTGGTTCATATTACTGCCTAAGTTATATTGCAAAGTTAGCAGTATATTGGGCAGGAAATTTTGCCTAATTAGTCCATAAGACTCTCATCACTTTATTTTTCCCGCATTCACTCAACATTAATGTACTATCGGTACTTATTTTTTATCTGTATTTGTTGGTGTGCTGCTTAATTAAATATTTTCATTGAGCAGTATTTTCAAAGTATATTCTATTGGATGCTAGTCTCATGAGATGCTTTCTAAATAAAGTTGGCAGGTATTTCAGGAGTTTGAGGCTGCAGTGAGCTAGGATCACATTACTGCTCTCACTTCAGCTTGGGCAACAAGTGAAACCTGGTCTCTTAAAAAAAAAGTTGGAGGTTATTCAGTGATCAAATATGTTTGGGAACACTGCATTCTTAATTATACCTCTAGAAATTTTCAGTGTGCATGAGAGTATTAAACCTTTTTAAAATTGCACAATAAAGCAATCTAATTGTTTTCCAGGATTTCCCAAATCAATTAGCCCACGGTACCCTTTTATAATATAATGCATTTGTGGATGTTACCTAGGGAAACTATCATAGGGAGTTCCTCCGCTAGATGAGCTAAAAAAAACCTTTCAGTTCTCTGGGATCTAAGCTTTTTTTCTAACTGCATGCTGGTTCCAAATATTTTTTTTCTTAGTATTGCAATTACCCTGGGTGCCAGTCTGAACTTGGTAATTCTGGACTTGGCAGTGATTGCATAAAATTGAGGCAACTAGAGGCAGCAAAACCCTAAGACATCAGTGACAATTGGAAACTAGCTGTGATTTACCTATGGCTTGGAATGGTTCTTGAAAACTGTTAGACTGGGTTGAAGTCTGATGTTTCTTCTTCAGTTCTAGCCAGTAGCCTACTAGCTGTGTGGCCTACAAGAAGTCACTTTTTTGGAACCCTAGTATCCTTCATTTATGAAATACTTTTCTCACTGGGTTGTTCTGTCAACTAAGATAATGTATGTAAAAGTATTTCATATATAGTGAAGAATACAAATATCGAGTAATGCCATCACTAGAGATTTTTCTTTTTGTCCTGCAGCTATCTTAAACTTAACATTTTACTCCCTTCTTCCTTCACTACTTTCCTCCCTCCCCTGCCTGCCCAAATCTGTACTTTTTCCTGTATTCCATATCTTTGTTGAATAACTCAGGTCCCCTCACCGGAAGCCAGAGTGCCGTCGTTGATTCTTCTTTCTCCCTTACTTCCAGATCCTCAATATTTGATTCCAGAAATGACTGAAATATAGACTTCTGTTTATTCTCACTGACATTGCCTTAGTCCAGGCCCTCAGCATCTTTTGCCTGTGGCACCTTCCTTGAATGGTCTTTGTATCTCCTAAAACTCCCAGTTTGAAAAACGCTGTTGGCTCCCTATCAACTGTGACAGAAGGCTAAATTCTTTACTTCACCATAGCAGTCTCTCCAGCTTCATCTCTCAATAGTTGATCCTACCAACCTTTTGCTTTAGCCATGAAGAATTTCCTGGCTGGGTGTGGTGGCTCACACCTGTAATCCCAGCACTTTGGGAGGCAGAGGTGGGCGGATCCCCTGAAGTCAGGAGTTTGAGACCAGCCTGGCAAACATGGTGAAACCTCATATCTATTAAAAAATACAAAATTACCTGGACATGGTGTCGCATGCCTGTAATCCCCGCTACTCGGGAGGCTGAGGCAGGAGAATCACTTGAACCTGGGAGGCAGAGGTTGCAGTGAGCCAAGATCAGGCCATTGCACTCCAGCCTGGGCAAAAAGAGCAAAACTCCATCTTAAAAAAAAAAAAGGAATTTCCTGGCAATCCTGGATATGCCAGATCTGTTCAGGGTTCCATGTGTATCCTTGTTCATATTACTGCCTTATTTGCTTGTCCTTATTTCCCATTTGTCTGGAATTCCTCTTCTACCCTCTTCTTTCATCTAGGAAATTCAAAGAGTTTGTTCAAGTGTTGGTTCCTCTGTCAGGTTTCCCTTGGTTTCTTAGGCTGATCCTTTCACTGAGCTCCTTACTTTCTTACTTTCTTTTTTTTGAGACAGATTTCCCTCTTGTCGCCGAGGCTGGAGTGCAGTGGCATGATCTCAGCTTACTGCAACCTCCACCTCCCAGCTTCATGGAATTCTCCAGCCTCAACCTCTCAAGTAGCTGGGATTAATTACAGGTGTGTGCCACCATGCCCAACTTATTTTGTATATTTAGTAGAGATGAGGTTTCACCTGTTGGCCAGGCTGGTGTCGAACTCTTGACCTAAAATGATCCACCCACCTAGGCCTTCCAAAGTGTTGGGATTTCAGGTGTGAGTCACCATGCCTGGAGTGAGTTCCTTCCTTTCTTTACATACATCTCTTTAGAGAACTTGTCCCATTTTTATTCTCTGCTTTGTCATTCAACTCTTTGCTTCATAAAGAATGGAGCCCTGTTATCTTTGAATTCTCATACCTATCACAGTGTCTGGCATTCAGGCATTCAATAAATGCTTGTTAAAAAATGAATGGCAAAATATATATTTTTTTCCTTTAAATTCCTATGTCTTATATTTAAAGGAAATTTAACTGTAAATTTTATATAATTAACATATATTTTGGAAACTTAGGTAGACTGCCTTAAGCTTTACAAAGTCAAAATATAAGTTTAGCTATTAATAGTATAAGACTTTTGAACCCAAAGAAATAATAAAATGGTGGTTACCAGAGTCTGGAGGGTAGGGAAGTAGAGAGATACAGGTCAAATGACACAAAATTTCAGTTAGAAAGAGTAAATTCCAGAGATCTATAGTACATCATGGTAACTACAGTAACAATATATTGCATATTTGAAAACTGCTAAGAAAGTAGATATTAAGTGTTCTCACCACAAAAAAAAATGTGAGTTAATACACGTTAAGTAGTTTGATGTAGCCATTCCACATTATATACATGTATCAAAATATTGTTATATACCATAAATATGATTTTTACTTGATTAAAAAATAAAAATAGTACAAGACTTTAATGCTACTAAAACTGAAAAAATACTCTTTCCTTTAGTAGTTAAAGCTAGCAGTCAAGTCTTTAGACTCCTTAACTTTAAAAGTTAATTTTTTTTCTGAAGTAAAAAAACTTCTTTGTGCACTTTTAGAAACCATTTTGCTTCAATAATGTGATTTTCTATGTGAAGTTTAATTTACTTTATTAAACAAATTTAGGTTTCTTTCTTGGGGCTAAGTAAATACATTGACCAATATTTTATTTTATTATTTTTATTTTATTTTATTTGAGACAGAGTCTTGCTTTGTCACCCAGGCTGGAGTGCAGTGGCCCAGTCTTGGCTCATTGCAATCTCTGCCTCCCGGGCTCAAGTGATTCTCCTGCTTCCCACGTAGCTGGAATTACAGGCACCTACCACCACGCCTGGCTAATTTTTGTATTTTTAGTAGAGATAGGATTTCGCCATGTTGGCCAGGCTGGTCTCGAACTCCTGACCTCAGGTGATCCACACACCTTGGCCTCCCGAAGTGCTAGGATTATAGGCATGAACCACCACACCTAGTCTGACCACTATTTTAAAGGTTAGCAAAGCAGTACATGTTTAGTTCCGCAAAAGTATTAACCTTTTCCTTGTTCCTTAGATGTAAGACTTTGTCTTCGCAAGATACACCCAAGCAAACCTTAGAAAAAAATCATCCAGGATGACTTTGAACTAATTAATTCCCTAAAGAATTAGCTATTCTTCTTCTCATACTCTGGGTGCTTGTAACCTAAGGGAAAGTAAGTTTCCCTCTTTTAAAAATCAGGCTGAAATCTATGTTGTTATGTATACATGAGTGTATTTGGTTTCCGAAGGCCGCCACAGCAAAATACCACAAACTCAGAATCTTACAAACAACAAATTTATTCTTTCACAGTTCTGGAGGCGAGGAGTCTGAAATCAGTGTGTGGGCAAGCCATACTTCCTCTAAAGGCTCTAAGGAAGAATCCCTGCTGCCTCTACCTAGCTTCTGGTGGACCCCAGCAATTCTTGGTGGTCCTTGGCTTGTAGATGCCATCACTCCTGTCTTTGCCTCCATCTGTACATCAGGTTTTTCACAGCTTAACATTCTTCTCTACGTATCTGCATCCACATCTCCCTTTCCTTTAGCCACTGGATTTAGGGCTCACCCTAATCCAAGATGATCTCATCATAACTTGATTACATCTGCAAAGATCCTATTTCCAAAGAAGATCACATTCATAGGTAACAGGGGTTAGGACTGGAACATATCTTTCATGGGGGACACAATTCAACCCTTAACAGTAAGTTTTTGGTACACTATAAAAGTTATATTTATTTTTGTTGTTCTGATTCTCCAGCATATACACTGGCTACATTGGCTTTATAGGCTGGCTACCCCTCAACCCTCCAACCCCATTTTTTGGAGATAGGTCTCACTTTGTCACCTAGGATGGAGTGCAGTGGCATGATCGTAGCTTGCTGTAGCCTGGAACTCCTGGGCTCAAACAATCTTCTCACCTCAGCCTCCCAAGTAACTGGGACTACAGGCATGTACCATCATGCCCAACTAATTTTTTTAAATTATTTTTTGTAGCGACACGGTCTCATTTTGTTGCCCAGGCTGATCTCAAACTCCTGGGCTCAAGGGATCCTCCCATCTTGGCATCCCAAAGTGCTGGGGTTAAAGGCATGAACCACCACACCCAACCTTTTTTTCCTCTCTCTTTTTTTCCTGTTTTCTTGTTTTGCATTAGGCCAATTAATCATTTCATCCTGATCTTAGATTTTTAATTTTTATTTATTTATTTATTGAGATGGAGTTTTGCTCTGTCACCCAGGCTGGATTGCAGGGGTGCTATAGCTCACTGTAACCTTAACCACCTGGACTCAAGTGATTCCTCCACCTTAGCCTCACAAGTAGCTGGGACCACAGGCACATGCCACCACGCCTAATTTTTAAAAATTACTATTTGTAAAGATGAGGTCCCACTATGTTGCCCAGTCTGGTCTCAAACTTCTGGACTCAAGGGCTTCTCCCACCTAGGCCTCCCAGAGTACAGAAGTACAGGGATTATAGGCATGAGCTACTAAGTCTGGCAGAGAACAATGGAGGTTCTCTCTAGTGTACCTTTCCTTGAACCAGCTTTCTAAATTCAGAAATTCTTACCTAGAAACCATGGGCTCAAAGCGACATGGTATTGGAGCTGACCACAGATGTTGAGTATCTAAAGTTAAACACATGATAGTGCACTACAGGAACCACTGTAAACAAACAGCTAACTATTGTGTTACTCCAATTTTTTTATTTTGGTGTTTTTTTTTTTTTTTTTT
>CAUYLG010070516.1:0-38689 GCA_963573385.1 Cacajao melanocephalus
GCATAAGAGATCAGGGACTTCGGGCGGGGGGGGGGCCGGGGCGCCGCCCCCGGCGCCCGCGCGAAAGAGGACAGGGAGGGGAGAACGGCGCACACCCCAATAAGAACAAAAAAAAAAATATAAAGAAAAAAAAAAAAACAAAAATTTTTTTTTTTAAAAAAATTAAAAAACGCCAAAATTTTAATGGGCTTCCCCCCCCCCCCCCCCCCCCCCCCGCCACTAGTTTGAAGAGTACAGGTGCTCCCAGCCACCTGTGCGATTCCAAATTCATCTTACATTCCTGCTTCTGTTAGTATCTCATGCAGCTCTCAGAGGCTCATCTCATTAATTGTGAAGGAGCTAGGAAGCCACGTGTTTTCACAAAGTTTTGCATTTTTTTCTCTTCCATCACTGAATTTCAGAGAACATGTATAACCATCTTCATCTGAGGAGTTACTGCCCAGAATATGGAAATTGAGTGCACGGTTTTAGATGTGTACTGTGCTACACTGTGGGAGATTGTATTTCAGGCGGTGAGAATCTAGAAAGGCAATGAGAAACACCTTGTACCTACCCTGAACTGAACATAGTACAGCTTTTAAAGCCAACAGACAAAGGCAATGAGAAGAAAAGGCTGGCTTGTGAAACAAGGGGAGAGAAGTGGTAACATTGCTTTTCTTCTGCCCTGTCTTTGCTCCTTGTTCTCTTGATCTCTTGTTTACATGACCCTTACTCTTCGGACAGCTTCCCACATGCACTGGCCTGGTGTCAATTGTCCTTGACTGATCATCCCATCAAAAGCAGCAGACTTCGGTTAAAAAACTCTAGCCTCCAGCTACAAGGCAAAGGGCAGGGGCAGATAGAGAGTTGTGGCGTGGTTTGTAGCCAGGATAAAATTCTTGCTCTGAAGTCAAAAATGAGCTAAAGTAACTAAGTGGGAGGAAGCTCAGTATGAACAAGCAACAGAAAACCAACTCAGAGAGTCTCAATTATGAGGCGAAGAAGGGGGAGTTCAGCTTTCTGGATGTAAAAGTCGGTAGATATAATAGCAAGGGCAAACGTGTAGAATAAGAGAGACAAAGACCTGAATTAGAAACGGAGACAGATTTTCACATTGTGCACCGGATGGGTGTTTTGATATAACCTACAATAATGTGTAATATTTATTAGTGAGCTTTTCCTATGCCAGTTTCTGTGCTAAGCACTCTGCTAATTTCCCATGCATCTCTCACTCCTGATAACAACCTGGAAAGCTTTGACCTAGTGAGGTCAAAAGAGTTACTCTCTTAGTTTAACAAATGAAGTGCAGGCTCAGAGAAAGTTGCCCAAGTACAATAGTTAGGACATATCTTTGCCAGACTCCAAAATCCATGCCATATATTTTTTCCTCTAAACACAATACTATCTGCCACTCATACTGTCAGTTTGACAAATACAGAAACAGAAGCAAGAAAATAAACACTAACTGTAATTCCACCATGTAAAATGGATATAGCACAGTGATGTCCATTGGAAATTCAGAGCCATATATGTAATTTTAAACTTTCTAGCAGCCACGTTCAAAGAGAAAAAGAGATGGGTGAAATCAATTTTAATACTGCTATTTAATCTGATACACTCCCAAAATAATTATTTCACATGTAATTTCAACATGCAATCAATATAAAAATTATTGATGAGATGTTTTACATTTTTAATACTTACTCATTGAAACCCAGTATAGCTTTTACTGTTACAGTATTGCCTTAACTAGGAACAGACACATGTGGCTAGTGGCTACAGTACTGGACAGTACCCACTAAAGGAATCCTACCTAGCCCCTCCCCAGAGTGGCAAGCCTCCCCCTCTTCCCATTCCCCCAACTGTCCCTTTAACAACTATGTCCCAGAGACTCATGTCAAACCAAGGAAGCCCAAAGGAATCTCCCACAGAGCCTGTATTTATTACACTACTGTACACCCAATGCTGAATTAAATTTGAGTAGGCATTCTCAATTATAATGAGGAACAGGTTTAGCCAGTCTTTTCCTAGAAAGCCTTCCATATAAGGGAACTCTTAAATCATTTAAAACTGAAATAATCCTGAAAGCACAAGATGTATTTTGCATTTCTCATTCTAAACTTTGCCTAGCTATCCTAGAATAATGCAGATCATGCCAACTACTTGGCAGGGCTGTTGGGATAAACTTCCCCCACCTCAACTGGAGGTGGGAAAAATGGCTGGCGCTTTTCTTCCGGTGTTTTGAAAGACAGTTTTGCTCCTGGAAAATGGAGCATTAGACATAAAGGTAGAGCGGATGACAAACATGAGACATGTGCCTGTGAGCACTGTAATGGAGGTGAGCCTCTCAGGGGAAGAAAACCAAATTTGCCCCCTTGTAAAACGTGTCATTTTCTAATGACAAGTAATTGCTTATTTTTACATTTAAAAAAAGTTTGTTCTAAATGATACACTGTTGAGAATAAGTACTGCCTCCCAAGGTAACTTTGTATTCTTGCTGTTTGCGATTGGTTCAACTCTAGCCCCAGCTACCCTGAGGCTAAGACAAAACTTTAGAGTCTTATTGGTGCCCTAATAGAGTGTACTAAAGATTTGACTAAAGGCATGTTTGGCTGCAATCAATTTGGATTTGTATAGTACATTTGGAAAAAAATATCTATAATTCTTTGGTCTGTGTGATGTAATGTGCAGCCCGCAGTTAAATAACTTCAGTGTTAGCTTGAATGAAGATCAGTGAACTGAACCCACTCATGTAAAGCAGGTAAACTGTTTTAACTGAATTACTGATAGATCTGTATTATCCTCCAGACAGCCTTGCACTCTGGGTTATGAAATACCTTCTTATCTGGTTTTCCACATAAAGTACTTTCATTTTTTCCTCCTTGATCACTACACTAAAATGACAAGAGCCATTAGACGATGACACAGATTCATTCTTGGCAGAGTCATGTTGTTTAAAAAACAGAGGTAATGCAGATGTCTAACAACACCCTGCACTGAAGCCTGACATTTCGACAGCATTAGAGGCAGCCTGCTTGGTTTAATCTTTAGAAGTGCATTAAGCTCTGCAGCCCAGGACATGGTGGCATTGAGGTATCTGACACCATGCTCTGTATTCTCCCCTCTAACCTTTAAAGTGAAAGTAACTACTACTACTGGTATGTTCCCCAGAATTCCATCTTGGAGTCATTAGAGAGCAAGAGGAGACCTTGAGACCAGCCTTGTAACTCGCTTGTCTTACACATGGGGAACCTGAGATTAAGTGATTTGCCCAAGATCTACTGAGGTCAGGGTGGCAGCACTCCTTCACCCTGTCATACTGCTTAGAACACTGGATTCTACCCTAGGTTGTCAAGCAAGCCCATTATTTGTTTTCACTGTAATTTTAGGGTTTCTCCCAGGTTTAGACTCAAGTGCCGACCATTCACAGCGTGGGATACAACAAGCCTCAGGTCTATACAATGCCTTTTCTATGCACTCTCTTGCTTCAGTTTTAGAACCAGGGCCTCCAAGGACAGGCATTTAGCAAAACTCTGGAGGACATGTTTCCTGCTCAAACGAAGGTAAAGTCTCAGCCCAAGGGAGCCAAAGAAGGTTAAAACAAAATATGACTTTAGGTCATGACTTGGTGACCTAGCCTACAATGACTCCATCTGTCTCTCAATCATCTCTCTGTCTATCCATTCATCCGTCCTGTCCATCTTACATAAGTACCTACTAAAAAAAGGAATACTTAACACAAAAGATCTGGAAAGTTGATCGCTTCACATGCAAAGATACTTTGTGTAATTTAAATCAATTCCAAATATTAGCTTTTCTACCTACTGTTGGAATCCCATTTTATGGAATCATTGAAGCCTTGAGGGTGCAGGGGTATAATGATGATGATTTAGGATTTCTGTGATTATTATAGCTGATCTGTCCTCCTCCTGCCTGTTCCTGCCCTTATTTTCCAATTGCTCTCTAACCCTGACCAAAGTGAGCAGGGATTAGACATCTCCACCTCCCCACCAGCCCCCAGCTCTCTTTTATCCCCTCATTCAAGTTATCTGGACTTTGCTTATTTACTTGGCAATTGCTTCTTGATGGCTGGGGTCTAGTAAGGATTCTGTCCTAGGTACTGATGATACGAAGCTGAGCTGGACAAGGCTCAGCTTTGTACTGATGATACAAAGCCACAGCCTGGTTTTCTAAGGGCTAGGAGAATGGTCTGAGCTGAGCAGCATTGCAGCAACAAGAAGAGCTGGATGAACATTCCCATAGGCAAGAACATTCAAATGGAAAGTTAAGGAGAGTAAGAGTCAGCCTAGTAAAGGACAGCCCTGGCAGAGACACAGCATGAGCAGGGGATGGAGAAATACAAAGGCAGCTTACCTTCTGTGAGCTGCAAGGCTCAGCATGGTTGCAACAAAGGGATGGGTGGGGACAGTGGGAAACCAGCGTGGTTAGAGAACACTCCATCAGGCTTGTGGACAATAAATTAACTTGCATGTAATAGGGTGAGGAGCATCTGCTTGTCAACTGACATTTAAATAGCAATTGCCAGTGGAAAGTAAGCATATGGTTAGTTGAATGAAGAGCCAGGAAGAGACAAATACATCCAATAAAAGATTTTAGCACCTTCTCAATTTATATGTTAGTGTTTGCAATCTGCGTCTGCAAGTAAGCTGAGATGTTGAACTCACTCACTGACCTTGTCTGACCTGAGGTGTCCAAACTGCACCAACCTTGGTTTAGTCTTTAACTGCTATGACAGAATTCTCAAAGGAGGGTTCCCTGGAACAGCAGCATCAGCACCACCTGGGAACTTCTTAGAAAAGCAAAGTCTCAGGCTCCAACACAGATCTCCTGAATCAGAGACTCTGTGGGTAAGGCCCACTATCTGGGGTTAACAAGTCCTCTGTTGAATTGCTGCTCACATGAGTTGCAGAACACTGGTCCAAGAGAAGCAAAAATTGAGGTGGAGCCCCTGGATGAGTGGCACTGGTAGGGGCCCTAGCACTGTCGCTTGCTTGCCTTCGAAGCATCACGTTTTAATCAGTGTCTATGGTCAGGGCAGACAGTAGCTACAAACTCTCCTCCCTCTGGATCCTCTCCTAGACAACCATTCTGCCATTCCCACTCATTTCCACACACAGCCCTTCCCCATCCTGTCTCCTTTCTTCTCCTATACTTTCTTCCTCTGTCTCCTTTTCCCTCCCCCTTCCTCTTGTTTTTCCCCACCTTTCCTTTTTTGCTTTCATTTCTCCTCTTTCTGTATATGTTTCCCCAGTATGTAAAGCAGTGGCATCTTTTTTCTCTCTACCTTTACCCTCTTGCTCCCCACCCGTCTTTGTTCAAAATCACCTCGAATCAAGCCATGTGCAGCCAGTCACAGGCAACACCTTTCCCTTCCCATTATTTATTTGGATAATCTTGAGAATGCAGTTGGGTCAGCTGCAAGCAAATTCTTTAATAGCTAACAGGGAGCTGCCAGAGAGGGTAGTCTCCACCCATTGCTGAGTTTGTCAAAGGCAGGCAGAGAGCCATTGGGAGCTGCATGGACGGGATGCAGTTGATCATGGACCGATTGCACCTTCCCTAAGAGCTAAATCCAGGTACCATGTCCTCTGACGTGGTCCAAGTCCAAGCTACGACTTCCTTGAAAACCTTGCAATCACTTTTCCAGTGACCTGCAGCTTGGTGGCCTTTGTTTACACAGATCTGCCTTCTTGCCCTCTTTCCTATTGAGGAATTTTCTTTAGGAGACAACAGAAGAGCTGTTGGGATTTGGTTTTCAGAAGGGTGCAGGCCACAACTTTAAAATGATGTAAATGCCACAGATGGCTGCCTCTGTCCATGAAGACAGATGGTTTGACGTCTCATCCTTGTTCCGGCCGTTTGATGGAGCCCAGGAAAGAACTCTCTCCCCAGTGCAACTCCATCCACCACACTGAGGCTAGCGGCCTGTGAAATGTGCCACAGAAGCCAGACTCCAAATGGGCTGCAATTTGCTAAGCATTACAGCGATACCATTCTGCTCTAGAAGCTTCAGTACAAGAAGGAAATCTATCAATCACTACCATAACAAACACATATTTCTAAAATAAACCCTCCTGTCTGAAAGCTGTAGGTCACTTGCACTCAAAGTAAATAGCATTTAGGGTCATCATTGTGGTTTAGTGCTTCTGTACCTTTGTGATGCATGATAAATGATCAACTGGAATCTGCTAAATAAATATTTTTCTATGTAGATCTCAACTGTAAGTAGCTGTGTGGCTTTCCATGCAATCTATCCTCAATCCACTGATAGTAAGTCCTCAAACATGGTGTAGCTACATAAACCTGTAGCTCTCTCGCAGCCTGGCAGGTGAAGCCAAATGCTTCTTCCCTAGTAACATGCAGCACAGGAGTGGGTGGTGGTAATGAGGGGCACGATGTCCTCCAAGCCCCCCTGGGGAAGCTGCGGGGCATGTGATGAAGCAGCTTGCAGCTGGGGCAACCGAAATAACAACTCCATGCATACCACATGGACACTAGCCATGCCACTTATAAACATTGATTAATGGCTGAAAGGCTGCACTTTTAATAGAATTCAGCTCCCTATAAATAGTAGAAAATTAAAACTCTAGAATGCTGGCACTGAAAAGACTTCAGAGTTTAGTCTACTGATGAGCTAGCAAAATCCCCAGAGAAGTGGAATGAGGTGCCCAAATTCACACAGCCCATGAGTCCAAACATGGGGCTTTCCAGGCAGGTGCTGTCTGCACTGGCCCTGTTCCTTTTAGAGCCTGGTGAAATCATGCAGCCGTCGGATGAAGCCAGCCAGTGCACTCAGCCAAGCCTCTGCTGCATGGGCATTTCAGGAGTGTGGAGACAAGCATGCCTACAGACCCCACTTCCTCACTGTCTCCTTTCCTGAGGTCCCTGAGTGGGCTCCTAGACCCTAGGAGTACCATCTCCCAAAGACTGTGACTGAGGCAGAGGAGTGGCTAGCCAGGGCCTGGCCTTCCAACCCAGCCTGGGGAAGCCCAGCATGGGTGGAGCACACAGCTAAAAGCTTCCTCCATGGGAGTCTCTTTTACAGCTGAACCGGCCCAGAAGAATCAGTCCCTCACAGGCTGTGAGCTAGGAGGTAATGTTGACCTATATTATCCAAAGGTAAAACCAGATGCCCACTACCATTTCTTGGTACTAC
The DNA here is from genome assembly GCA_963573385.1 of Cacajao melanocephalus. Classification (NCBI taxonomy): domain Eukaryota; kingdom Metazoa; phylum Chordata; class Mammalia; order Primates; family Pitheciidae; genus Cacajao; species Cacajao melanocephalus. The sequence goes on from CAUYLG010070516.1 coordinate 7,157, forward strand.
TATAGAATTAGCAACAAGGACTAAAGGCAAGAAAGTAGCTTCTGTCTACACTTGTCTAGATATGGGGTGTACTTGTCAACTCAGGCTGCCATAACAAAATGCCACAGGCAGAACGAGATAAAAAACAGAAATTTTTCCTCCTGGTTTTGGAAGCTGGGAAGTCCAAGATCAAAGTGCCAGCTGATTTGGTGCTGGGTGAGGGCTTGCTTTCTGGCTTGTAGATGGCCACCATCTCTCTGCATTCTCACACATGGCAGAAGTAAGGGCACGAGGTAGGAAGAAGCTCTCTTCCTCTTCTTATAAGGTCACTTGTCTATTCAGAGTCCCACCCTTATGACTTCAACTAAACTTAAATAGCTCCCAAAAGCCTCATCTCCAAATACAGTCACATTTGGGGTGAGGGCTTCAACATATGACTTGAGAGGGACATAATTCAGTCCATAGCATAGGTTGTCACACTTCTATGTCCCAGTCCCCATGACCTGCTAGGCTCCCTCCCCAATCTCTTCTCTTTGGCCTCCATGCCTCTGCACATGCTGATCTTTTGCTGAGACCGCACCCTCCTCATCTCCTGCTTTTCCTCCTCCTCTCTTCTTTCCTCTATATTCCTCTCTCACCAGTTGCCCACACTTAGTCCAGATCTTAGTCCACAAGTTTCTGCTTAAGTGTCACTCCTTCCAGGGAGCCTTTTTCGACTCCGCATGTCTATATGAAGTTTCCTTCTATGAGTTCACCAAGAATTTTCATTTCCACCCACATCATCGTAACACTGCAGTGTAAACTAGGCTAGAAATTCAAGGCGGGCAAGATGTTCCATCTTTACTGTGGTATTCTCAGTGTGTAACAGAAAACCTTTATATAGTAGGTGCTCAATAAATGTTTGCAGAAGGGAAAGAGTGTGAGAGGTTCCAGGTGAGGGGCTTTGGTAGGCAGACATTTAACACGCATTCATCTAATGTCTATGGAATCCCTTTGAAGCCAGCTTCTCTGTCCAAAGAGGTCAGTATTAGCCCTCCAAGCTTGGGGCCTAGTGCCTGGTTCATTTCCATCTCTCTCTACTTAGAGGAAGAAAAGGAGAGAGTGGGAATGGAGAGAAGGGATCACTTTCTCATCCAAACAAGACCAGCACCCTCAGCCCTAAAAGAGAACTAGACAGCGGTTGAGGAGTCTTGGACTCTGACGACTGCCTTCAGGGCAGGCAGCTTTAACCTGAAGCCCCCTTTGCTACTGATTTACCTTGAGTTCTCCACATTAAAAACTCATTTCTTTTTCTGTTTCTCTCTAAGATGGCCCTATGGGGTACCAACAGAGTACATATGTAGGTCAATGTGTGTAGCAGGACACAGAAAACCCCATTTAGCGAAGATATATCAGAGGACATTCACTTACACCAAAATAATTCACCTGAGGGGCCCTTCCCCCCATAGACAATACAAGGCTTTGTCAGAGAAGCTGCAGGCCAAGACCTAGAGCATAGGGCTGGGGTCTGCTGCCGAAGAAGGAAACTTGTAGACAAATAATAAAGTACTCAGAAGGATGTGTGCAGAAGCATGGAGGCCATTTTGACACTCCATGCTGTGTGGCCTTGGGGAATGAAATCTGACCATTATGACCCTCCATTTCCATCTGGATATAACTGGGTTGTAATAGCAAAGGATTTGAAAAGGACAAAATATAAACATGGCCAGTATTGACTCCTCTCCCTCCCTATGCCTATCACAAATTTCCCAACAAAGGATTCCTTGGACACCTCCAGCTCTGCCTCTACCTGAATGAAACAATTCCATCCAGTGCCAAGATGCTCAGCCTCACTCTCTAAAGTTCAGGCTCCTGATCTGCAAGTGGAGATAACACTAGCTGCTGGGAGGATCGAAGGAGACACTGGAGAGACCGTGCTGACCACAGTGACTGCTGTTAGAAAAGGATCACTCTCAGTTATGACCATCTCACCTCCAGAATCATCTCCACCTCTACCAGTACCACCACCACAACCACCATCTTCCATACCTCCACCTCTACTACCAAACCACTGCTCCTGCTATGGCCACCTTCGTCATCACCACCAACACCACTGCCACTGCTACTACCCCCACCATCATCACCACCTCCACCTCTACCACCAACACCACCACTGCTTCCACCACCATCATCATCTCCACCTCTACACCAACTCCACTGTTCCCACCACTGCCATTATGATCATCACCTCCACCTCTACCAACACCAACACTGCTACCACACCACCACCATTATTATCACCTCCATCTATACCATCAACAATACCAACACCAACACCACTGCTACTACTACCACCCCCACCATTATCACCACCTCCACCTCTACCGCCAACACTAACAACACTGCTACCACACCACCACCATTATTATCACCTCCACCTCTACCACCAATACGAATACCAACACCACTGCCACTACTACTCCCACCATCATCACCTCTACCCCTACCACCACCAATACCACCACTTCCACCACCATCATCATCTCCACCTCTACACCAACTCCACTATTCCCACAACTATTATGATCACCTCCACCTCTACCAACACCAACAACACTGCTACCACACCACCACCATTACTATCACCTCCACCTATACCATCAATACCAACACCACTACCACCACCACCATCACCTCTACCCCTACCAACACCAACAGCACTGTTACCACACCACTACCATTAACACCTCCACCTATACCATCACCAATATCAACACCAACACCACTGCCACTACTACCACCCCCACCATCATCACCACCTGCACCTCTACCACCAACACCACCACTGCTTCCACCATCATCATCTCCACCTCCACACCAACTCCACTGTTCCCACCACTGCCATTATGATCATCACCTCTACCTCTACCAACACCAACACTGCTACCACACCACCACCATTACTATCACCTCCACCTATACCATCTGCAATACCAACACCAACACCACTACCACCCCCACCATCATCACCTGTACCTCTACCACCACCATCACTGCTACAGCCACTGCCACCATGTCTACCATTACCTTCACTGCTGCCTCTGCAACAATCACCATGAATTCACCTCCATCACCACCATCGTTACCACCTCTACCAACCACTTCCATTGTCATCATTATCTCCATCACCTCCTCCACCATCAGTACCACCCCCTCACCACAACCATCATCACTGTCACCAAGACCACTACTAGAGGTCAGAGATCTAGAAGCCTGACTAGAACCACAGGATGTCAGATGCCTTCCGATCTTCAATCCCAAACTCATGGATAAAGCCCAGAAAGATTCAGTGACTTTCTCAGGGTTATCCTTCTAATCAGTAGCAGAGAGAGGACCAGATTAACAGCCTGACTAACAGTCCAAAGTTCTTTTCCACTACCTGGAAATGGAGGTCTCACCACTCTGCCCTAAGGCCTTAACACACACACTCTCTCTCTCTCTCTCTCTCTCTCTCACACACACACACACACACACACACACACACACACACGGAGGTATTTGGAGTTTAAAGACAAGGAGCGGACAAAAAGTTGAGTATATAATAAAGGGGTAAAATTGATAGAAGGAAGGATGACAAAAAGAGGGAAAAATCATCTGAGGACTAGAGCTCTGAGCCTTTCCCCAACTCCCAATGCTCACATGCTTCCTGTCCAGGTGGAATGACAAGGGGCAGGGACGCTCTAGAACTGCCTGGTCATCTGGTTAATTGGCCAAAAAGACCTCCTTTCCACATGACCTTGACCTTGCTTCTTTACCACCATTCTTCAGTTAAAGTATACAGTGGAGGCAGCAGTGGGGAGGTGAGGACTAGGATTTGGAGTCAAATTGACCTGGGTTTAAATCTCAGCCCCACTACTTATTAACTATGTGACCATGGACCTGTATCTCTGTGAAATTGATAAAGTCATAGTATCCACCTCATTATAGCATGTCAGGCACTGAGCATAGCAGCCGTGATGAATGGCAGCTCATATACCTTATTACATAATCCAATCACCTGCCCCAGGATAGAGGTAATACTCAGCTAAAATAAATACAGTACATATATGACAGACACTCTTCTGAGTACTTAACTTGCACTTATTTACTGAATTCCAACGCTCTTATACAAATAGAAAAGTGGAGGTATGGACAGGTGAAAAGATCTGTCCAAACTCACAAAGCAGGCAAGTGTCAGGGCCAGAAGTTTGACCAGGCCTGGTCCACAGTTCGTGCACTGAAACATGTAGACCCAGCAAGCTGTTTCATCTGGGAAGCATACCTCAGGAGATCAAAGATCAAATACTTTCTGAGTCTCAAATGCAAATTAAGGTAATTCAATTGAAATGGCCACAAGTTCAGGAATGAATTTCTTCCTGTGGATGTCATGGTGAAGAATAGAATCTCAGCTGGCAAGAAATAAAGATCCCCTATGAGGCTTCTTTATGACAAGGAAGGGCCTTTTGTGTGTAAGGAAAATAAAATAAACTTTTCTGTTACTAAGAGAAAAGCTTAAAAAGAAGCAAACTAGCTTTGAATAGGAGTCTGGCAAACTAGCCTCCTGCGGAATGTCTGCTTTTGATTGGATTTATTTTCTGCAAAGCAAGAACCTGCACCCCACCCCCACTGCCAGGCCTGGAAATAGTTCTGGGGAAGGATACTTTCCTATGAAAATTCATTTGACCGGGTACAATGGCTCACACCTGTAATCCCAGTACATTGTGAGGCCAAGGAGGGCAGATCGCTTGAGGTCAAGAGTTAAAGACCAGTCTGGCCAACACGGCAAAACCAGTCTCTACTAAAAATACAAAAATTGACTGGGCTTGGTGGTACATGCCTGTAATCCTAGCTACCCGGGAGGCCGAGGTAGGAGCACTGCTTGAACCCAGGAGGCAAAGGTTGCAGGGAGCTAAGATTGCACCACGCACTCCAAACTAAGCAACAGAGTGAGACTCTGTCTCAAAAAAAGAAAAGAACAGAAAAGAAATTCTGAGTCAAAGACTGTTCTCACTCATCATAGGCTGACTCTGCCCTTCCCCATAAACAGAATCTAGATTCAGTTTCGAAATAAATTAGAAAATAAGTTCTGTTCCTTATTATCTGTTCATCTCACGTAAGTTAGCAATGAAATTCCTGGAATAATCTGCAGCCAAATGCCAGGACCAGAGGCAGAAAAACAAAATCAGCTGATACGAGAGATACAAAAGAGGCGCACACAGGAGCCAGGCTCACACTGTGTTTGATTTAGAGCTGAGAGTCTCAACAGAAATCAGCAAAGCTCTCAGGAAGGTTGAGATGGTATCACGCTTCTAAGATAGGGTTTGGAGACGAGAATGATCAGATGAGGATGCCTTCCTGTTGATGATTTGAAAATGAAATTACTGTTGCATGACAGGATAAGAATAAATCCCTCCTGGTGGGTTTTTCTTTTAATAGGGGCAAAAATAACTTGGAGGAAATAGTCTTGCAGATTTGTGAACATTAAATGTAATATCTCCCATCCAAGTGCAGCAGTAAATCTCAGAGATGCACATTGTTACATGTAGCCAGTACAGTACAGGGCAACAATGAGAACCTGCTTTAATTTTTAAAGCTATTCTTCATCTGTTATCTCACTTGATGATCACCAAAAGGCAGAGCACCTCCAGGAGCTGCCCTCAGCTCTCTACCTCCCTTCTTACTCCCTCTCCCTGGGGTACCTCCTCCATCACTCTGGCTTTAAATACCATCCCTAAGGGATATACAATTCCCAAATCAATGTCACCAGCATCAGTACACAACTACAGTTAGACCCCTGCAGCCAACTACCTACTCAACATCATAGCTTGGAGAGCTTATCTATACCTACAATGGGACATGTCCAAACTGAATTCATGACCCACCCAAAGCTGCCCCCTTTGCACTACTCCCAATCATAATAACTTCTAATGCCATGTATTGAGGTTTTCTAACTGGAAACCTGCAAGCCATCCTGTTTTACTTCCTCCTCCCTCACCCCCACATCCCCAAATCTGTCCCTTTCTTGCCATCCATCCCCACTGCCACAACCCTAATTGGGGGCTACCGTCATCTCCTGCCCTGCCTGCACTAGGCAGAGGTCTCCCAGTCACTCCTGCTCAAGCCATTCTCCATACAAGCCAGGATTACTTTAAGTCACAGAATAGTTCACATCACCTCCTTGCTTAAAACCTTTTACTGGTTTGTTATTAATCTTAGAGTAAGGTCCTGAATCCTTAACAAGTCCTACAGCATCTGACCAGGCGTAATCCTCCAGTCTTTCCTTGAACTTCCTTTCTTCCTTGCTGCACCTGCTCCTGACACTCAACCCTTTCTTGGTTCCCGGTGCCAGCCAACTCGCTCCTTCCTCCATACTCTGGCCTGGCCAGTTGCTCTTCTCTCCTTGTTAACTCACTCATTTCTCACTTCTCTGCTGAAGGACCACTTCTTCCTGGAAGCTGTCTGAGACCTCCTTGTTCAGCCTTCCTGTTAAAGGTCCTTACTGCCCCCATGTTTCTTGGCTGTACTCTGTGCACGTGGACATCATTAGCTGGAACTTGTGTCTTTGGTGTCAGTCTTCTTGGCCATGTGAGCTCCATGGGATCTGGGGCCGTAACTGTCCTGTTTTCTGCCTGCAGTGCTTGACATAGTGTCTGGTTTGCGGCAGGTGCACAATGCATTTATGAAGGCCTGCCAACTTGATTCTCCCAGCCATGGCGTGAGAGAGCTGTTATCCCTATTTTTACAGATGAAAAAAATAAGACACACTATCATTGAACCAATTTGGTCCAGATTACAAAGAAAATGAGTGGAAGACAGCCTGAAAACTAGGAACTTCCAATCAAGGGTGTCTACCAAGTTCAAGTGCATCACCCCCAGCACTATGTCTCCATGTTTATAATGCTATCATCCAGAGATACAATCTCATACCCTCCCCCAGAGTCTAGCCGAGAGAGAGAAGCAAGCCTGACACCTTTCCCAGGACTGACTGAAGATTTTCATTTAACCTTGGTCTTTAAAGACATGGAAAGCTATGAGCAACACATTCAAATCACAGAAACTTGGGCTTTTAGACCAGGAATGACTTCGAAGATGACAGATGAGTTTCCTTGCCTATAAATTGAGAGGTTGTCTTTGATTTCTAAGGCCCTTTTCAGCTACAAAACTCTGGTTGTTTAACTTCCCTAGACTGCAGGATCCACATCTAAAACCTGTGAACTATATATATCACATTACACATGGATATTATGTGAATCAAATTGGAAAATACACTTACACTTTTTTAGAATTTCCAGGTGCATAGATTCAAAAGGTTATGATCATTATGAAAAGTTCTCAGTGCTGCCTGGGCACCTTCACTCTTGCTACTCAGAGTGTGGCCCATGGCATATCCTGAGAACTTGTTAGACATGCAGAAGCTCAGGCCCCACCTCAGGCCTGTGTTCAGGATCTGCATTTTAACAAGACACCCAGATGGCATGTGGCCTACGCTACAGTCCCAGCATCATCGCATCACATCCAAGCCTTTTGTGACTTCCCTGCTGCCTGTCTCCCAAGCCTTATCACCAGTCCTCACCTGAGCCCAGTGTTCCAGCTTTTTCCAATGGCCCTTAATTCCAGGACACTCCATGTCTCTGCCCAAGACAGGCTCCAGGATACTCCTACCAGCTCAAATATCCTTTCCTCTGGGAAGGGCTCCCTAACTTTTCAGAACCTCCCAGATGCTGTTCTTGCTTCCAAGACAGCACAACCACAGGATGTGAATGATGAAGTTTCACTCTGAGCACCTGGAGAGCAAGGCCTATGTCCCAGCACATGCCCAGTAGAGCACAGTGGGATATGTGTTTATTGAAAAATATGAAAAAAACGGAATCTCATTAAAGTGTATGTCAAGGTCTTATCCTAAATTTTGTACTAACCTAGAATTCATTGCACAAGCACATGCATGTGTGCACGCACACACACACTATTGTGTATTGCTTTATTGCTTAAGGCAATGGTACGTTGAAAAATGATTTTGAACTTAAAGCAGAAAAATCAGTTATCATCTTTCCCAATCCCACCCCAGAAAGATGTACATAGATTAGAGTAGCTTCAGGTTGCTCTAAAGCCTGGATGGAGACAAGGCAGGAGGGCAAAGGGCAGCCCAATTATTTTCTGGGGAGGCTGCCTGCTGGCCCTTCATGAGTGAGGAGAAGGACTCCTCCTCTCTCTTGCCAGGGCCCTCCCAAACCTGAGAGACCACACTTGAATCTGCAGGTCTCTCAGGTTTGATGTGACCCAAGCCTGTGAAAGCATTCTAAGGTGAGTCTGGGAGAGGATGGACAAAGACATAGGAAACCAATTAACCCCGCCAAGCAAACCAGTGCAAGCCAGAAAGGCAGGCTAGGAAGCAGTGGGGCAGAGGCCTCAGGGAATCAGTGGGGCAAGCTCCAGAAATTTGGAACTCCAGGACATCACACTCTAGAAATTCTGGAACTTTTCTGGGATTAATGCTTCACAGAGCAAGGCTGTATTTGCCCAGGTGCACATTTGGGGGTTGAGGGGAGTCCATGCCCCAAGATGTACATGAGGTGGAGAAAAGAGGAAACAAATATGGAGGTGGAACGGTGGGAGCAGAGGACCACAATTAGAAGCCCAGAATGTAACTAACACCGGAGCCACCTTGGGATGTGTCCACCTGGGTCACTGCAGGCATAGCCAGTCACCTGCCCTCACCTAATCACAGACTGGCCACAGTCAGCCTTAGAACACCTGATAGATTTTCCCAAACCTGCCAAGCTATAAATGAGGAAAGGAGGATCCAGAGCAGGCAGGAAACTCACCTGAGGCTGTCCAGCTGGGCAGCTGCTAGGGATGGAGCAAAACCCAAGTCCGACCTTTTTCTCCTCCCCTATGGCCAAGGCTCCTTCTTTCAACTGTATGTTTATGACTTACACAGCTCTGGGCACTGAAACCCCAGTTTTCACAACAGCACTGTACAGTACACTGTACCGGGAGATTTTAGAATCAAGACCCCTTGTTTATGAGCTAGGCCCCTTTATTTGCCAGCCCACAACTCTAAGGAGCAAGTTATGAACCCTCTTGTCCTCATTTTCATTGACTGCAAAGTTGGGAAATTACTATCTTCCATGAAAGATGACTGGAATATAAAATGAGACTGTACATCAATATTTGGCATACTGACACTCAATAAATATTCTTTCTTTCTCTCTGCTTCCTAGAATCCTGAGTTTGAGGGAAAGACTAAGTAGTGTCTTGCCACCATCCTGTCCTGAGTTTCCATGGTTTTCTGCACACTGTTGTACTTGGATGGTTACGTAGACATCAGTTTTCACGCCTGCCTAAAACTAATTCTCTCTTCCTCCAGTAAGAGCACCCTGATGTTCTGGGGAGCCACTGTCCCTGACTCAATCCCTCCAGCTCAGGTTGGGGGTGGACCTGGCTCTCTACATCCAGAGGTGGGTACATAGAGAAGCAGTGGACAATAAGGGTCACAGAGCCGGTTCTCTCAACAATGAACATGGGCTCCAGATCAGGCCCATAAGAGCCAACCTCAGGACATCTGCTGGAAACCCCGGGAAAAAAAAATATTCTGCTGGAGTTGCTAAACCAGGAAAACACAAGCCTGTAACTCTGGCCATGGCTTCCCCAACACTGGGACAGCTTTCCTGAAAGGCTGTCCTTTGCCAATGTACAGGAAAGCAAAGAGAAGACACGCCAAGAAAGAGATAGGATAAATGATTTCTAATATTATTTGAGCCCGGAGCCTACAATCCTGAAATAGGATCTACCTATAAACTTTTTAATTATATAAGCAAATACATTTTTTCTTTTTTATTAAGCCAATGTGAATATGGTTTTCTCTTACTTCCAACCATAAGAGTCTCAATTATATAAATGTCTGTCATGTAGTGTCCTGCAGGGGAGGTTGTTCAGCCTCCTAAGGCAACATCACTTAATCTCCCAGATATAACCTGGAGGCCTCCAACCTTAAACAAACATTTCCTTTTGCCCCTATGAACTGAGAGAGACTATTCACCACCACTCACATCACAAAGGACTTTACTTATTTGAAGCCTGATTTCTCTCCTTTCTCTTCATTGACTAAAGAAACCCAATCGTTTCCTTTCAAAGGAAATCTATACTTATCTACTTGTTTCCTGTTTAAAAAAAAAAACTCCCCTTTCTCTTCCTTCAGGGGAGACACTTTTGGATGTAGAACTTAGGGTTGGAAGGGCTGTCAGAGGACTGTCTAGTGCAGCCTATTATCTCGCCAGTGTGAAAGCAGAGGCTGCTTGCCGAGCCACTGCCGTCAGCAGCCGAGTCCTCCATCTTCCAGGCCAGGGCCTGCCCTCCACCCCCAGTATTCCAGCTGACACCAATGCCTCCTATGACCTGGCACATGGTCAGAGGTACTTACAGGTTGATTTAAATATTGAAGACTTGTGAAGGTGCCTTTGGAGAAAGCACAATAGCCTTGGATTCTAGTCCCAGCTCTGGACTAACCAGCTGTGTCGCCTTGGGGATGGATGTCATTTAACCATTTTAGGCTTGCTTCTTTATTAATAAAATTAGGGGGTTGGACTAAGAGAATCATAAAATGTCAGAAGTTTAATGAAGCTAAGGCAGATGATCATGGACAGATAGAAAACTGAGTGCTGAATCAGCCCCACATGGGAATATCTCATCCCAGTATCGGACTCTGAAGGTGAACATCTTCAGAAAGATGTAGGAAGAGAAGAAACTGAGAGCCCTATAAAGTTGTATACTGAAAACATGGCATTCTCCCCCCTGCTTTTGTTCTCATATGAGCTGTTAGTGCTTTCAAATTTGTCTCTTTAAACCTTCTTAAAACCGGAATGCACCATGTGCTGAGCAGTCAAGTTCGCCAATCTGCCTCCTGGTCCTGGTTTACAGCACTTGTTATAGCTTATTATCAACAGCTCCCCAACTTTGGCTCTAAAAATTGTGCCACAATCAGCAGAAGACTCATGGAGAATATATAAAGTATTCCTACAAAACAAGAAAAAAGGCAAATAATGCAATAGGGAAAATGGGCAGAAGACTTAAAAAGGCACTTCACAGAGGAAGGAGGCCAGCCAAGTGGCCAGCCAACAAATGCCAGGATGTCCCTCATCAGGAGTAATCAGAGAACTGCAAACTAACACCACAGCAAGATGTTATCATGTACTCAACAGAATGGTCAAATGTAAAAAAGGTAGAGGACGAAAAGCCATGAAGAAGCAAAAGAGCAGTGTAGAAGCAAAATAATTGGAGCAACTGAATTCCCATATACTGCTGGCATGGGGGGTAAACTGGTGCAACTACTCTGGGAAAGTGTTTGACAGTCTCTGGTAGAGCTGTTCATGTGCAGAACCTATGACCCAGAAACTCCGCTTCTAAGTATATGCAAAGAGAAGAGGGTAAAATATGTCTACCTAAAGACATGCACAAGAGTCTTCATGTCTATATTGATCTCAGACTGGGAACTATGCGAAAGCTCATCGTTGGTAGAATGCATAGACTAACTGTGGAATATTCACGAAACGAAATACTATACACTGCACACAGCAGTGAGAATCAGCAGGCTACGGCTGCACCCTACAGCATGAGTGAATCTCACAAACATATGTCCAGTGAAGAAGGCAAATGCAAAAGATTACATTTTGTATGATTTTGTAGAGAAAGTACAAACACAAGAGAAGCTAACGTGTGGTGTTAGAAGTCAGGATGATGGTTACCTGAGAGGGAATAAGTACAAGAAGACACAAAGAAGTAGTTTCGGGGCTGCTAGTCACCTGGTTATGTGAATATGTCCAAACTATGAACATCTAATGTGTGCACTTTTCAGTATGTACGTTGTACTTCAATAAAGAATTCAAAAATATTTCTTTAGAATTATTCCAGCACTGACAATAAATGCCATGGTCACTATCATGAAATTCATATCTTGCAGCTCTAACCGCTGGTACCCTCAATTGTTACTGTGCTTGGAGACAGGGTCTTAACGAGGTAATTACTGTAAAATGAGGTCATTACAATGGGCCCCGATTCAATATGACTTGTGTCCTTACTAGAGGAAATTTGGACACAGACACACACAGACATGAGAGACAACCACACCCAGACACAAGGAGAAGACGGCCATCAGTGAGCCAAGGAGAGAAGCCCCGAGAGCCAAGCCTGCTGACACCTTGATCTTAGACTTTCAGCCTCCAGAACTGTGAGACAATATATTTCTGTTGTTTAAGCCATCAAACCCATGTTATTTTATCATGGTAGTCCCTAGAAAACTGATGTTGTCACCCAGCTCATCCTTGGCCTCCTTTTAAGCAGGTTACTGTGATGTAAATTAAGCCATTTCCTGGAAGGCAGAAGGGTCTTGGGCTTCTGGTGGAGGTGAGAGGTGATCAAGGAGTTGGGCTGTTCCTCTGCCTTAGCATCAACTACCAGGTTGCTTCTGGCTTTTTTGAGATCATCTCACTCAGCCTTCTTATTTTTGTAAACGAGGAAAGAAACATCCAGAGAAGTTAGAAAACTGGCCGTAAGTCACACAGATAGTTAGCGACAGAGCCATTTTTACCTTCGCTTTTTTTTTTTTTAAAACGTGTTCGTTCTATTTTTTTTTTTATTGTATTTTATGTTTTGGGGTACATGTGAAGAACATGCAAGATTGTTGCATAGGTACACACGTGGCAGTGTGATTTGCTGCTTTCCTCCCCTTCACCTATATCTGGCTTTTCTTCCCATGCATGATAAGGAAAAGGGATAAAGGAAATAGTTTAACTTCTTTTATAAGCTTTAACTTTGTCCTTGACTTTTGGGGTAGCACGAGACTGTTCTGCTCTTCCTTCTCCCTCCATTCTTTCCTTACTCTTCTTCACTGCCCCTCTCTCCTTCCCTTCAGGTGCCCCTGTCCACTGCCCTTCTTTTTACAGATCTTCCTTCAAGGTATCAAGAGCCTGGAGTCCAGGGCACTGGGTTTTCCCTCCTGTGTGGCCCACTGAGACTCTGTGCTGGGCTTCCCTCATCCATCCCAGAGGCTCCACTGCCTCTCTGGGCTTGGGCAAGCCTCTTGAGGACTGAACTCTGTTTTTTACCTTTTGAAGAGGCCTAGGGAGTCATGGCTTACAAACCATAAAATCTCATTTAACAGGTTTTATTTTTTGACCTAGTACCATGTGGCTCACTTTCCAACCTTCCTGTGGTATGGCATCACCTGACAGATAGCAGACCACCTTATTTTAACTTAAGCATTCCTTTCTACTGACTCCAAATTTTTAGACAAAGCTTAACTCTTTCAATCAATTGCAACTGAAAAAATCCCTAAAACCACCTATGACTTGTAAGCTTCTGCTTTGAGGTATCCTGCTTTTTCAGGCTGAACCAATGTATACATTCCAGGTATTGATTTATGGCTTTACCTGCAATTCCTGTCTCCATGAAACACATAAAACCAAACTGTAACCCAGCAGCCTCAGGTCCACTTTCTAAGGATTTCTTGAGACCTTCCCCTGGTCCACGGTCACTCATATTGGTTCAGAATAAACCTCAGATATTTGGGTAGACTTTTTTTTTTTTTTTTTGAGACAGAGCCTTGCTGTGTCACCCAGACTGTAGTGGAATGGCATGATCTTGGCTCACTGCAACCTCCACCTCCCAGTTTCAAGCTATTCTCGTGCCTCAGCCTCCCTAGTAGCTGGGATTATACGGTGTGCCACCACACCTGGCTAATTTTTTGGTATTTTTAGTAGAGATGGGTTCACCATTTTGGCCAGGCTGCTCGAACTCCTGACCTCAAGTGATCCACCCATCTCGGCCTCCCAAAATGCTGGGATTACAGGGTCAAGCCACCGCACCCGGCCAATTTTGGCAGATTTTAATTTTTCCATCATCATTCTCAAAGGTCTCTCCCCAGCCCAGGAGACCCCTCACCTCAGCAGGGATACCTGTGGGGGCAGGAGAGCATGCGCAGAGTTAGGTGGACACGTGGCCAACCCAATGCATATCCCTCTCATCACCAACTTAAGCTTTGTGACAGGACTGCTCTAATGCTCCACACCCCAGCATCCTACGGAAGCTGCTGGAAATAGACAAGAAATCTTCTTACTTAGGATGAAGGAACCTAGGCTGGTCAGGATGGCCAAGCGGTCTAAGGCGCTGCATTCAGGATGAAGGAACCAAAAGGCTGCAATGTATTGCATTGCCCAAGGCCCAGCTTGGGGTTTTACCAATTCACTCCCTGCAATAACCCTGGAAGATGGACATCATTGAACTCACTTAACAGATAGAAAACAGACATGTCCAAAGTTGACAGCTGCATGGGCTGGAGACAGCATCTGAGCAGGCATCTCTCTGCTTCCACCAAACTCAACTTTCTGTGGCACCCCAAGTGTCCTACTTGTACCTCAAAATGTCAACTTGAGAAGTATTAGACTACCTGGGCTATTTGTCCAGGCCTGTAGGTGATAAGTGATATCTCAGGCACTGACTCTCCCACAGAGAGCTGGCAGTGCTGATGGTAGAACAGGTTCTGAACGAATCAATTGGAAAACAGAATAAAGCAGTACTTACCACAAGTCAAAATATGTGACTGACACCCTGTGTGTGGTTTGCTCAGACCTTGGGCACTGGCTGCTCTAGACACCAGGCTCCGGGAGCAGGAAGCTCCAAGTCATGGTCATCTATAGCAAGGCGGGTGACACTTGCATTTCCCTGTTAACCTGCTCTCGGAGAGACACTGGTAATGAGCTATGGGAATTCACCTGAGTTCAGAGACCTGTTTTCAGAACAGCCAATTCTGGATATGAGGCAGGAACTTGGAAATCTTCCAGGCCCAGCTGGGAGAGGGACTGCAGGGACTGGTGGCTAAGGCCAGGGAAGCAGCTGTGGCCAAAGGAAAACTACCCAAGCACAGGAGACACACAGTAGGCCTTTCCCGATTTCTCTGGAGAGTGGACATATTAAAAATGTGAAGGTTGTGCTCTGAGTTCAATAGCACCCACTGGCGAAGGAGGGGGAGGGGAAAGAGAGGGGTGAGGAGAAGTGTCTAGGCAAACCTAGCCCCAAGAGACACTGGGAGGTAGGCAGGGAAGACAACCTACCAATGCAGAACTCCTCATGCCAGGCCTTCCATGCCTAATGCAGAGCACATGAGTCACGCAGGCAGAAAGGAGGGGAGTCTGAGCCCAGACATGACGCGGGGGCTGTGGGGCAGGGTTTGCCGTGAAAGTGGAGATGGTGTAGCTTCATGGTCCCAGCAAACTGAGATGGAGTGGGCGCAATGTGGAAGGTGGCAGGAGTTGGTTGTATGAGAAGCTGAAGTCCCCCTCCTCAGAATCTCCTTTGCATGATTGAGTCACAGGCCAGAAGATATTGAGAGATCCTGGCACAGAGCATGAGGAACCCTCTGGGCAAACCTCCAGTCCCCAAGGCTTACTTCTCTGAGGCTACCAATGGCATCTTGAGACAGCTCATGCAAGAGCTGCAGCCTCCTGCCTCCGGAAGGAACTGCTTGGGTATTTATCAATTTTCATGCAAATAAAATTCTCCTGGGGAGTTTTTTTTTAAATAAGCGCCGACCTCTGGACCTCACCCCTCAGGAAGCAGTTCAGGAATCTGAATTCTAAACAAGTAGACCCCAGCTGACTGACGCCCAGGGACATAGACCACACCAATAAAGGCTTGAAAGCCCTGCTAAGGAGTTGAGCATTTTAATGCCAGTGGGTTTGGCAGATTAGCACCAGGCAAGGTGGAGACTTGTGCAGGTGAAGGGACTGGTGAACAGGCTTCATTCAGAGAGCTTGGGCAGGGGTGGGAAGCAGTCCTGAAGTGATGGGGATGCGGGGTGGGGTGAAGGGTGAAGAGAGAGAAAGAGAGAGAGAGAGAGAGAGAGTGTGTGAGTGTATGTGTGTGTATTGGGGACATATACATACACACACACACACACACACACACACACACACACACACACACACACACACACACAAGGTTGCTGAGGCCCGAGGATTGATGAAAGTATATGGGAAGGCAGGCTCTGGAACCAAATCACCTAACTACCCAGGCCAGTGCAGGGAAAGCAGGTCTAATCTGCACCATTTGGACAGCCAGCCACCTTTCCTCCCAGAAGGCTGTACCTAGACATGTTAAAGGGAACAGAAACTTCCTAAATGACAACTTTTTACACAACTCCCGCTCTGGGGAGAAGTCACCAGCCTCCTTGCTCACAGAAATGAAGCACAATTGGGTAGAAATGGTTTGAACCTGGGCTCTCTCTACTTGGTTTCTTGGCCATTCCGTGACTGTCTACAAAGTGGGACTAACACTGCCTGCCACAAGCGTTCTGCCCCTGAAGGCTCCGGGGCTGGAGGTCAGTTGTGCCTTTCCAGTTGGGACTGGAGATACCCTCAGTGGGCATAGCAGCCAGGATGTATGAAGCCTGCTGCAAGACCCTGACCCACACTTGCTGGATCTTTCACTGGATTTCTCAGCTACCCAGTCCAGTGCCTCAAATTGCTGTGACCATAGCTGGCTGCTAAGGATGTTCATAGCCTGATCCCACAGCAAATTTGGCCCTGGCAAAAGAGAGGGTTAGCACGTGCCTCGCCATGATCTCGCACCTGCTGGGTTGGCCTCGGGTGGAGAAAAAAGCACACTGGGCTGCAGACCGTGCACCAGGAACCCAGCAAGCAGGAAAAGGGCCTGCTGGGGACGTAGCAGCCAAAGTTACTGAGCAGAGGTGGATGCTGCCCCACTGCCTGCTGCTACTAGATCTGTTCTCGGAACTGCCAGGCCTGCAGACTCCCGGGAAGCCCATGGGCAGTTCTCATTGATTTCTGCCCCAAACTAAAGAGACATACAAGGGCACTGCCCCTAGCCTCCACATCCTAGTCTCTGGGCTGCCCACCCTTGGCCTCCTTCCCATCTTCTAAATGCCCTCAGTTCCATGGGGACCTCCACAACTACAGGCCAGCAGCCAGGCATTAAGTGAAGCCGGCCTTAAAGGTTTTGGGAGGGGGATGCTGAAGATAGAGGAGGATCAGGTGGGATGAGAGATGATGAAAAAACCCAGCCAGTCTCATAATTTCTCTGCTCATGTGTGGAGGGGGCTCTGCTACATCCCTGGTGCAGGTGTGGCCTTCCAAAGTGCCACCCAGATCCTCATCCTTCTAGCAGTGGCCTCAGTTTCCCTGAGTTCCTTGGCACCCACACAAGATGTGGCTGTGTACTTAACACTTCTTCACTCTTTGTCCCCATTTAGTCATAATAGAAGCTGTGTTCTCAATCTATTGTCACATTGATCGAGAAAGCCCTAATTTCCTGCAATAATCTTAAGTGACAATTCAAGGCTAAATGTACTTTAATGTTTTGTAATGCGTCTGAAAGCAACATCTTGAAATTATAATATAGCCCCTGAAATTACTAGTTTCAGTGAAAGAGGGAGTGTACAACTTGAAATGAAATGAAAATCTAGCAAATTGATCTAAGGCTGAAACGATGAGGCTCAGGAAGTTCCAGCCACATAAATGGGAGAACCCTGGGGTGACCTTTGTCAGGCGGCCGGATGGACTGGCTGGTGGAACAGACACTTAGGGAATGTCTTCTTTTTCCAGCTTCTCTGTCATGCAGGAAGGGACTAAACAGATTTTTCTCATCTGGCTTTTCCTGGAGTGGGAAATGGAGGGGACACATTTGGGGGAATCAATTCTCCAGACTAAGACTAGTTTAAGGAAGAACCACAGTAAGGGAAGGAGAGGGAGGGCAGGGAGGCTACAGGCCACAGAGAGCCCACTTCTGACTTCTGGAGGCTGTTCTCTGTTAATTACATCTATTTTGGTCAATGCTTACCCTGTTCCATCATCCCCTTCTCATTACTTCTAAGTATCAGATGTGGACACTGAGGCACAGAGATTTTAAGGGACTTGTGCAAACTAAGCTGTGTGGCCTGTGTTTGAACTCAGATTTGTCTGCATTCAAAACTTATGCCCTTAATCTGAATTTTCAAAAAGTATTTAAACATAAAAAAGCTTTGTAAAAGATACTACTACTGCTACTAATCCATGGAACAAAGAACTAGGGAAGACATTTCCTCTATATATGACAAACAAATGTCTAATTTACTCAATATAAGAAAAGCTCTTAGAAATCAATAGAGAAAGACTAACAGTTCAAAAGAAAAATAGACTACGGACATGAACAGGCAATACTAATGGCAATAAACACATAAAAAATAAAGTTATTAATATATGAAAGAAATATAAATCAAGACAGCAATTAAATCTCATCTTTAACTTTTCACAATGACTAAAGTGTTTTAAAGATTGGTACCATATTAATGAGGTTCAGGTACAGAAGCAAAGGAGAGGCATTCCCCATTCATAATTTTAAAACAAAGCTTGCTCAGCCTCCTCGAAAACAACTCTGTAATATCCTCCAAAATCCAATAGTGTATACTATTTGCCCCAGGAACTCCATCTGTAGAACTCCAAGCCATAAAAAGACAAGCCAAAAAAAAAAAAAAAAAAGTGCAAATATTTTGGTACAAGGAAGTTCACTGCCAGAAAACATTAGTACAACCCAAGTATCCATCATCAGAGGATATTAAACAATTATAGTACATCTACACATAGCTGCTAAACAAATGAGACAATTCTGTGTGCACTGAAAGACCCAAGGATACATTGCACTATTAAGTAGAAAAAGGGAATCCACAAAACATATGCATTGTTTGATGTGCTATTAGAAAAATCAAAAAAATGTGTCTATGGGTGGGTTTGTATTGGTGCATTTGTGTTTGTGTACAGAAACGTCTGGAGGAAGGCGCACCCAACTCAACAGTGGGGACCATGGGGGTGGGGAGAGGGATTGGGAGAAAGAAAGGGTGTTTCAATTTCTGCTTTATGTACTTCCATATGCTTTGATTCTTTCAAAACAGTTTATTGAGCAAAACATAATTATCTGGGAAAGTGGTAAAAGAAACCTGGATTTATGCATGGCTCCATTAAAACACTGCACAGAAGCACTGAGGCAAACCTAGACTTGGCCCTCTAGGAGCTCATGCTGGATCAGGAGTTGGCCTACATACAGAAGCAGCAACCCTACAACAGGAGATCCTACAAAGCTGGATGGAGGAAGACCTATGGAAGACAGAGAAGCATTTCATTCTGCAGAAGGTCAACCACAATGAGGGTTAACCTTATCAACCCAGCTGTGAACAGCTGAAGTCAGAGAATAGGGCCTCTCTAACTTTTCCTTCACATTACCTCCAGAATCTCCACTCTGCATTCTTTTCCTGGACCCTACATGCTCAGGCTTCTGGCTCCTTGCCTTCCCCCACACTCAAATCTCTGTTGCTGAAAAATTCAATAGCACTGCCCTGCATGGTGACAAGTGTCCTATCAGGTATAAAGGCAGCTCAATGAGTATAGGATGCTGGGGAGTCAGACAGACTGGAGACAGACTGGGTCGAATCCTGGCTGTGCCTCTCACTGGTTGTAGGAAGGACTACCTCTCCTAACCCGTTCACTCATCTGCAAAACTGAGGTAACAACCAACCTCACAGGTTTGTTGGGATGACAATAACTAACAACCCAAGTGTGTTCCCAGCTGAGAACCCACATATACAAGTCTCTCAATAAACACTAGGTCTAACATGGGCGTGGGTTTGTTACAGAATAGTAAAACATTTTAGGGTTCAGTGGGAAGATGACAGAGGAGGTTTGCAGGAGGGAGGGGGCTGTTTGCATCCCTGTGAATCTCACCATGCTTGCCTAATCTTGTGTTAACAAATCACTTGCTTAAAATATTTGGGTCCAAAAAAAGAGCTAGAATGGGGTGAGACAAGCCAGGTGTATAGGGCATGACATTTAAGGAGATACTTGTTCCCTGGATCAGGTGAGTGCAGGATCAACACTTGACAGTAAAGGCCTTCTTAAATTTTGTATCCCAGGTACCTAGCCTGCCTAACCCTAATCTTGGCCCACATCAAAACAGTGACTTGCAAGTGAATCTCTAAGAAGCAAAATTTCAATTAAATATAAATACTGCTGAAGTGAGGAGTAAGCAAGCAACCAATCCCTCTGGCTAGAGAAATGTATTTATTTAAGGGCAGGAGTGCAGCTACTATTAGTGACTTAGCATCCCTGGAGCAGGAGCTGGCATTTAAGAGACCCTGATCTCACATGTTAATGAGCCCTGACTACTTTCCTGAGGTTCTCAAGTCAGCTGGCATTAACACAACCCAGGCCTGCTCTCCAGTAAAGCACAGCCTCTGTTGGGGGCTGCCCTGCTGCCCAGCCCTTCTCCACCGGGTAAAATAAAGTTTTTAGATGGGATGGCACTGTGCAATGATGCCTGCGAGGAAGGCATGCAAGGTGAAGATAACACCAAAGCAGGGGTGAGTCTCCAGGTGAGGCTGAAAGAAGGAAGGGGGCAGCTGCCTGTTGGAGTGAGGGATTCTGGAGAAGCGCCCCGTAGAGCTTCATTCTGTTTTCAAAAGTGTGCGATGCTGGTCTCTGGGTTGTGAGCTCATGGCTGAGTTATCACAGCTCCTAATGACAGATCCTGAAAAACAGGTACTTCCCAAGCTCTAAATAGGTCTGAACAGCTGCAATTAAATCCACAGTGTCTGAAAACTTAACAACTCACCTCCAAACTTTTGAACAGCAAAACAACCAAGACATATGAGGTGGGCATGGGGGAGGCAGCAAATGAAAAGAACCAGGAAGGGGTGAGATGCCTGGGTCATGGGAGGGTTGAACAAAATTAAAGCAAACTTTAATTTTGGGAAGAAAAGAAAAACAAAGACGGTTAAGAATAAATATGAGGATGTGGTCTTGATTCTTGGATTAAGAAAATTATCTTTTTGTTTTCTGGAGTTCTTGGAGCTTAAGATGATTTAAGAAAGCTCCTCGGGCTGGGCACAGTGGCTCATACTGGTAATCCCAGCACTTTGGGAGGTCAAGGTAGGCAGATCATCTGAGGTTAAGAGTTGGAAACCAGCCTGACCACTATGATGAAACCCTGTCTCTACTAAAAATACAAAAATTAGCTGGATGTGATAGCATGTACTTGTAATCCCAGCTACTCAGGAGGCTGAGACAGGAGAATTGCTTGAATCCAGGAGGCAGAGGTTGCAGTGAGCTGAGATCGTGCCATTACACTCCAGCCTGGGCAATAAGAGTGAAACCCCATTTCAGAAAAAGAAAAAAAAA
Source organism: Cacajao melanocephalus (assembly GCA_963573385.1). Lineage (NCBI taxonomy): Eukaryota > Metazoa > Chordata > Mammalia > Primates > Pitheciidae > Cacajao > Cacajao melanocephalus. The sequence continues at coordinate 28,366 of CAUYLG010070516.1, forward strand.
AGAAAGAAAGCTACTCAAGTTACTGCAATTCTGGAAGGAGAAAGAAGGTAGAAAAATTCTCAAGAGGAACTTTTGGGCAAAGAGAAATTCAAACTTGTTAGTCTTGGCTTTAGGCGTATACAGTAATCCTACAGTATGAGTATGCTTACAACTCATTCTGTATGGACCTCAGTTTCTTATAACAAGGAACATTCATCCACTGATTCGTTCACGTATTTATCCACATATCCACTCTGTCATATTTTGGTTAAATGTCTATTAAGAGGTAGACACTGTGCTAAACACTGGAGATACAATCATGAAGAATAAGATGTTTGCCTTTGAGGACTTCATGATCTAGTGGAAACCACAGATAACTAAACTTCAATAGACCCCGATACTGAGAAGAGTGGTGCTTCCATAAGTAAATGAGAAAGAAGATGAGGACAAGTATCAGGACAAGGATGACGAGAACTATAAGCTAGCATTTATCATGTGCTTGTGCTATGCCACACACTGTGCTAAGTGATGGTGATATAGCAATGAACATTGCAGAATTTCTGCCCCTGAAGGGCTTATAGTTCAGCAGGAGAGAACTCAATCCCCTTGGATAAGAAAGAATTCCCACTTTCTAAACTACACCCAGTCTCGAAGGGCCAAGGAAATCATCCTGAAGGAGGAGTTTAATGTAACACTTGAAGGATGCATAAGTTTTGCCTAAGGAAAATGGAAAAGGGACGGCTTTCTGAGAGGATGTAGAAGCACATAAAAAAATCTTGCCCAATAGAGTTATTTAAGTTTTATATAAATGTTCCTTATCCTTGCACAAGTGCCTGTCTACATGGAGTGTGATAGAGCTAGAGCACAGAGCAATTGCAACAAGAAATAAAAAGCAAAATGATTGGAAAGGAGGAAATAAAACCCTCATTACTCACATATTACATGATCATATACAGGAAACCCACAAGTCTCTATGGAAAAACTGTTAAAATTAATGTGAATTTAGCAAAATCCCTGAATACAAGGCCAATTTCAAAATAGTACAATTCATAATAGCATTTTAAAATAAGGTTATCTCGAAATAAATCTGAAAATGTCACCAAGACCTCTACATTGAAAAGTATAAAACATTACTAATAGAAATTTTTTTTGAAAATTGAGAATTTTATTGAGCATGATTTATGGTGATCAAATATTTCAGGAAGAAAGATGAGTATATTAATATTCTAAAGAAAAGTAACATCCAGTTATAACAAGGACAACCCAGCATCTGCTATTTAGAAAAAGTAATCCTTGCACATCTAAAATGGTTATAGAAATACACACTTCATAAAGCCTTTACTGTGATTAAACTGGATTTCTGAACTGCAAAGTTGGATAACACACCCTGAGTAAAATTTGAAATTATTTAAAGTAAAAGAAAAAGTTTTAAAGCCTAAATGAAAAGGGATATACCATGTCCATGGTTAGGAAACTCAAGGTTACAAAGATTTAAATTCTTCCTAAATAGATTTTAGATCAATGAAAATCCCAGCAAGTATTTTGTAGACATTTACACTCCGATTCTAAAATTTATGTAGAAATGAAAATAGCCAAAATAATCTTGAAGACGAAGAACAAAGATAAAGATTTATATTATCAGCTATCATGACGTATTATAAAGTCACAATAATGAAGATGGTATGATAGTAGCACAAGAATAGATAAAACAAAGGATCTAGAAATGTATGTGTACATATAAGGTCACTTGATTTATGACAAAGTGACACTTTAGAACAGTAGGTGAAGAACTGGCTTTTCAGTATGTGGTGCTTGATCAATGGACTCTCCAAATGGCAGACATAAATTTGTGCCTAACCTGACACCATATACAAAAATCAATTCTAGAAGGAGTGCAGATCTAAGTGTGAAAGATAGCTTTAAAAAAAAAAAAAGCATAGAACACGGTTATGCTTTGAAATAAGCAAAGAGTTCTTTGCAGGAACTGACTAAAATAGGAGCTGATTAAAACCACAGGGTCAGAAAACTTAAAATGCACCTTTAATGTCACAAAAGAACAAATTATTCAAGACTGAGGGGAGGGGGAGGCTGCTGAGGTGGTGTAGAAGGAGCAGAAACCTTGGAGGAAAGAGGGGTTTGAGTCCAGGGGAAGCTCCCAAGATGGAAAGCAAATCTCAATTTGATTCTAACAAAGGAAAGAAGGCTGAGCAAGGTAAAAAGATTAAGATGTTTGTGTCTTGCTTCTCAGAGCAAAAAATTATCTGGCCTGAGCATTTAGAACCTAACATGATGATTTAGAAAAGTCAGTTCAGGGCACTGCAATGCTGAATGGAGAGAGACATGTAAACAATCATAACGAGCTTCTGGACAATGAGAAATGTACACTGAACTCATGTATTTGCTTGGCTTTTTCTGCAATATAAGTATGAGTGTAGATGAGAAGCTCAGTTTCAATCATAAGGGCATTCAATTTATTCAGCATGATAAAGGCTAATGCCTCATATTAACACTTCACTAAATGCCCTTGAGGAAAGGAACTGTAAGATGTTTACTACATCTCCATGCCCACAGAAGGAAATTACTTTAGAACAAATGCAAGTCAATTTTAAAAAAAAAGAAAGAAAGAAATCTACATTGTATAATCTCGGTCCCAGATGCTAAAGGGACAAGGATGTGGGTATTCTCAGGGTAGAGTGGCATTAGCAGATAAAATTTCCTGGAGAAGGGTTGCTTTGATCCATATCTTGGAGGAAGCTCTTTTTTTTTTTTTTTTTTTTTTTTTGGCAAATCAATACACTAGGTCTCTGAGCATCCTTTGGAGCAGTTTCCTAGAAGAAAATTGGTCATAACAACTACAAGCAATGGAGGTGCTTAACTGAACCAAGCTGAAATATGGAAATAGTTCAGTCTCTTCCCAGTCTTCTGGAGCTTACTGATTTCTCACCTAAACTCGAACTTGCTCTGTCACTTGAAAATAAAAACGGAATCAGGTGATAGATGACCTCTAAAGGACAACAGTGAGAAAGAGTGCTTTACCTGAGTTACTCTCAACATGTCAACTTGGCCATTAATCTTTACCACCTGGCATGGTTAGGAATCTTTGGCAGCCAAGTAAAAGAGGCCTAATAAATCTAGAAGCCAGTCCTGCTTCAGCCCTTACATTTGCAAGAAAAGAAACGTCAGGCAATGCAGCCACCGGTGAGGCAAACTGGAAATGATGAATTTTTCTGTACTGTGTTCTCCCCCAGAGAATTAAAAAGGGAACACTATGTCCTAACTCAGAACACTGGGAAGTTGGTGCTTCAGAATTCTGCAGATTGTGCACCATGAGGTAAATAGTATTGAGAGACTATGTTAACTCCTCTTCCTAGGTCCTCAAAGGGTGTGGTTTCAGTGGCAAGAACTTCCTAGTACCATGCTTCCATCCACCTCCCCACCCAGGAACCTAGAGTTCTTTGTCTAACTTTCCCGCACTTGGGATAGGTAAAATTTCAGGTGAGCTTCCTTTGTTTAGAAAGCCCGCCAAAAGCTCTGGGGGAGGAGGCTTTGATTGTGGGCTAAGCAGCCAACCCAATCCAATATCAGAGTCAAAGATCAATCACTCCAGAGGAAGTTTGAAAGAACTCCTCTCACTGGATGAGAACTTGAATGGGGTGGGAGTAACTTCAAAGTTAAAACCCCACTGCCCCTTACCCATGCAGACTCCTTCTCCGGATGCCCTCCCATGGCAATGTGTGGACTCTCTACCTGTGTGGACTTCCCTCTCTGGGATCCTCTCCCACAACAGCGTGGGAGCTCTCTCTACAGCTCTCTCTTTCTTTCTCTCTGCCAAATAAATCGCTGTCTGCAAAACTCTTTGGGTTCGATATTTACTTGACGGTAAGCTCACCACACCACCAGGGCCACTTCCTCATTCCTGGGGCCAGGGAGTCCAAGAACCTGGGACACGTGGTTACAGTATGGCAGAGATGGCTGACTGGTCCACAGGGAGACTACATTTCTCAGCCTCCTAGGAGATTGAGTGTGGCCATGTGACCTAATCAATGGAATGAAGGCAGAAGTTATTGCTGCTCCTCCTCTGGCCCTAGCCCTGGAAATGTCCCACATCTATTACTCCATGCCCTTTTCCCTTCCTGCATCTTGATTCAGAGGAGCTCAGTAGCCTTGGAAGCCATGTGTTGATGATGACAGAGCTCCATGGTGGAAATATCCTAGATTTCTCTTTTTTGTTTTTGGAGATGGATTGCTGTGTCGCCCAGGCTAGAGTGCAATGGCACAATCTCAGCTCATAGCAACCTCTGCCTCCTGGGTTCAAGAAATTCTCCTGCCTCAGCCTACTGAGTAGCTGGGACTACAGGTACATACCACCATGCCTGGCTCATTTTTGTATTTTTAGTAGAGACAGGGTTTCACCATGTTGGCCAGGCTGGTCTTGAACTCCTGACCTTAAGTGATCCACCCACCTTGGCTTCTCAAAGTGCTAGGATTACAGGCGTGAGCCACTGTGCCCAGCCAAAAGATTCTAGATTTCTGAATCATCACTTGGGGAAGTCGCCTGCCAATCAGTCACCTCACTTTGGATGTTACATGAGTAGAATAGAATCTTATCTCAAGCCATCATACATGACACATGTTGGGGTTGTTTGCTATGCAGTGAGTGTCATCTTAATTAACGCTTCATGCTCTTAGTCATGCTTCATGACTATGCCTAGGAAATGTGGGTGATTTGACAGCTGTGACATTGAAGCCCATGCCATTCTGGGCCAGTTAGCATTGAACAAAAGAACAAACCACCAGAAGCATATAAATACTTAGATTATCTATATGGACCCGACAGAGGGTCTGTGACCAAAAGAGTGAAGTATTCCCATTGATTCAGCAGACTGTGGATGAGACAGACAAGTAACCAGACCATTCCATTCCATGCATGCAATAGTTACGCACAGAATCACTGACTGAGTCCTGCAAAAGTCAGAAAAGACTTTCCAGGAAAGGAATGTCTAAACTGAGTTTTGACAAACGAACAGGCAGGTACCAAGCAGAGACAGAGGTTGGGGAGGGCATTGCAGAACAAAAAATCTTGGTTTGCACTAAGTTACAAAGCTGGAAGGTCAGACTGGCTGGAGTGTAGCCAGAGGTGATGTTGGAGAGGTACTCTAGAACAAAAGGACAAAGGAAGTGCCTCTGACACAAGGCTGAAGGGTGTGACCCTTGCTCCTCATGTCTTGAGGGTGAATGGGGAAGACTGGAACCAAGATTAGTTTTGGATGTGTCAGAAGCAGAGCAAAAGACAGAGAGTCTTTTGGCAGAGGGCAGTGACAAGGCCCCAGCTAGAAGGGACCTGCAGTGATTCTGACCCAGGATGAGGAAGGATGGCTAAACTTACAATGAGACGCCCAGAGCCAGCTGGCATTTAATACATCGTCAGAAGCTCCCTGTCTGGAGGGAGGCTGCAAGCGGCTTTTGCATCCCTGCCTAGGAAGCCATCTAGAAGAGTAATTAAGAACACTGACTTAGGAGTTCAACTCAACCCCAATTGCACCCCTCAGTTTCTAACTGTGTGACTTTGTACGAGTGATTTCACCTCTCTGACCCTCAGTTTTCTCATCTTTAAGGATTAGGCTAATACCACTGTTCTCCAGGTTTTACATGAGCCAGAGTAAGCACACAGCACAGCACCTAGCACACAAGTGCTGAGTGAGTAGCCCCTCTTAGCACTCTAAGAAAAGCACCTGGTCTGACAAGAACAGCAAGGAGCACTGCTAGCAACGAGGAAGAAACCTATCTTTTCCTTTCCACCCCCATTCTTATCATCTGGCAGAGTACAGCACACCTGAGAGTTCTCTTAGGGGCCCATGGCCGCATACCGACAGTCTATTATCTGCTGTCATGTACCCTCCTGCAGCTGAGCTTCAAATAAAACATCCTGGGCACCTCTGTACAATGTCACACACCGGAAAACATCCTCTCTCACTGCTCTCTAAACAACAGCACCCCTCCCTATTTATTTGTTTGTCCATCTACTTATTTATTTTGCAGGCCCATTTGGCTTTGTGATGTTGGCAGGTCTCCTGAAACACCACTGAGAGATCAATCATGAAAACCCAGCTCCTCACCGAGGCCCTCAGTAATGAGCGACCTCATGCCAGGAAAATGCCATCTCAAGTGCTCACTGATTCTGCCCGCCCCACTCCCGAACCCCACCCCAGCTTTGCAGTGGAGGGGGCTAATGGCTGCTTCAAGGTGAGCTCACCCCAGATGCTCTCAGGCCCTAGCGGGGGCCCTAGGGTGACTGAAATGGCTGAGAACTGAATCAACATGGCATCTGTGGTCGTTCTGCCAGCACGCCAGGGCCTGCCGGGCTGCTTTTCTGTTTGCAGGGTTCCAAGAAGCAGCAGCGTCTGTACCTGCTTAGCGGTGGCTGGCATGCCATCTTGCCAGCCTGTGACACAGCCACTCAGCAGGCTGGTGTTTGAACTGTAAACAGCCATTGACAGATGACAAGATTTTCTAGAGCCGAGTCAAAAAGGAAACAGTGGGACTGAGACCTACGGAGGAGAGATCCTGAAAGCAAGGAGCTGACACAATTGGGCCTGAAAATGACAGGGAGCTGGGGGATGTGTATTCAGAAGATGTGTAGGGCTCTCTTTATGACAGCTGGGAGTTATGCAGCTCATGGACTGAATTTGTTCAACAATGTACCTGTTCTAATTGGTGCCTCCAACATGCCCCAATACTGCTTTCTTAGAAATTGATTTCAAAGAGCAGGTGTTTTATTATTGTGCTTGTCATTATTATTATTTTCAATCTCATAATAACAAATGTTGAAAATCAAACCGATCAAATGCGCCATTGTCAGCAAATAACTTTGTCTTTTTAAGTGATGGGCACTTTTTTTTTCTTTGTCCCTGAAATTGACGATCTTCCAGTAAGAGAAAAATGGAAGATTTAATTGCATGGAACTGTATATCATATTTCCCCTCTCCGGAGGGTTCATTATAGGCCCCAAAGCAGAGAACTGCTCTGCCACCTCTTGCCTTCTTTCTAGCTATTTCTGGGTTTTAATAATTATTCATTAATTGCACACTATGATAAGATCCTCACTGTTTTGAAACATTCTCCCTCTGGCCTCCCTACTATTAAAGACCCTGATTGCCTGCCAAGAGCGTAAAATTAAAAATCAAAGTGCTACCTCTGAAAGGTTTAATATGTGCCATATTGAAAGAGTTTTTGCAGCTTACAGCCATTTTATTGCATCTGCAGCTCGAGGGAAAGTGGAGTTCTGTGTTGAAATTGTTCTCCTTTGAAACATAAGTCAACAGGACCAGCATTGGGGGAATTTTTCTCACAGCTGTTATCTCCTTTGGATGAGAGGCTTATTCCCCCAGATAAAATTTGCCTCTTGCTGATGTCAGACCTCAAGGATAACTTAGACTGCAGGAAAGAACCTCCCTCAAGGTTCTCTAAATTATAGACAAGCATCAATTTAAAAGGGCAAATCCTACTCAGGCTGGCCCCCAGGGCTATTAGAAATAGAATCCCAGACATTTTCTTGCAAAGCCTAGAGCTACCCCACCTACTCTCCTCCCTCTAACTCTGGATTTCATACTCCTTAAGGGAAGAGTAAGAGACTGACTTTATGGTCAACCCAGTAAATTTTACACAGGGGCTTATTCAACATAGGATGAATGAATAAAGGAATGAACAAAGATAGAAACTTAGCAAAGGACAGGAAAAGGACAAGCTAGAATTTCTGGGAAAAAAAACCCCAAATATCTTGCGAATTTTGCAATTTCTGTCACTCACTGAAATATGCCAGAGTAAGCTGATACTTCAGGTCCCCAATAACACCCAAATAACCTTTTCATGTGAATGCTCCCTGCTTCCTTTTCACTCTTCACCATGGAAGCTTTCTGATCCATATTACCCCCAGCCTTTCAATAAGTTTCTCAAACTAAGGGGTTAGTGGGGGAAAATATATATCAAGATCAGAGCAACGTAACACCCAACCATGTTCACTGAAGGTGGCAAACCACCGCCTTTGGAAGAGAGTGGCAGGGTCCTCTGTGCTTGGAGCCCACTTGCCCCTTGCTTACAAAACCACTTGGGAATCCAGGAGGAAAGCTGGGGCCCCAGGGTCCCAGGAATGACTCTGTGGTTAATCATGGTCATTCTGGATAGCTAGAAAAAAGAGAGAAGATATCATAATCTGGATCATAGGAATAGAAATGGAGAACAAGAAAATACAGCATCCATTGAACATTTCTTATGAAATTTGAACTGTTTAAAGCTTCCACTGTTCCCTCAGTCAATAAAACCCCAAGTCCTGGTACCTAAGACCTCTCCCATCTGGTTCTGCATAAACTCTATATTGACCATCAGAAATGCTCTACTGTAGGCTGGGCATAGTGGCTCGTGCCTGTAATCCCAGCACTTTGGGAGGCCAAGGTGGGTGGATCACGAGGTCAAGAGATCAAGACCATCCTGGCCAACATGGGGACACCCCGGCTCTACTAAAAATACAAAAATTAGCTGGGCGTGTTGGCTCACGCCTGTAGTCCCAGCTACTCGGGAGGCTGAGGCAGGAGAATCCCTTGAACCCAGGAGGTGGAAGTTGCAGTGAGCTGAGACTGCGCCACGGCACTGCAGCCTGGTGACAAAGCAAGACTCCGACTCAAAAAAAAAAAAAAAGAAAAAAAGAAATGCTCTACTGTAAACAGAGTTCACTGAACTCTGAACAAGCTTCACCTGGTGTCATTTCTTTGACTTTGCTCACAGCTATTTCCCCATTATAAATACCCTCCCCACTTCTTTCAGTTACTCTAAATTTTGCCCTCTTATTCTCTTTTTCTTTTCTCTTTTTTTTTGAGACAGGATTTCACTCTTGTTGCCCAGACTGGAATGCAATGGCGCAGTCTCAGCTAACTGCAACCTCTGCCTCCTGGGTTCAAGAGATTCTCCTGCCTCGGTCTCCCAAGTATCTGGGATTACAGGAGCCCACCACCATGCCCAGCTAATTTTTGTATTTTTAATAAAGACATGGTTTCACTATGTTGGCCAGGCTGGTCTTCAACTCCTGACCTCAGGTGATCTACCCACCTTGGTCTCCCAAAGTGCTGGGATTACAGGCTTGAGCCAGAGTGCCTGACTAAATTTGCCCTTGCTTTAAAATCAGGCTCAAGTCTTATCTCCTCTAAGATCCACTCCCAGGGAAGGTCAGAGTAAAAGTCCCCTCACAGAGCCTCAACCACACTTTCTGTCTGGACTTCCTATTTTTGCACTTTTCTTACATGGCTATAAACATTTGTTTCTCCAGTGAAATTCCAAGTACCCTGATGATAAAGCCCACATCTCAGGAATTCCTTGTGCCCCTCACATGGTGTAGCATGGCAGCGGGGCTCGAGGAGTATCTGTTAGCTAACAGGTTACTGTGACTCTTGTGACCATGTCTTCATTTTGGAAGTCCTGGAGTAGTAGGCACACCCTATGACACGAAGAGGTCAAAAACCTGTGAAAGTACAAGTTCAAGCGGAACAGGCACTTTGGGACTTGATTTAGTGGTATATAATACACACACACGTATACACTAAAAACACTTCGAGAGATCCAAGATGGCCGATTAACAACAGCTCAGGATTGTAGCTCCCAGTGAAAGTGCAGAGAGCGAGTGGATGCCGCACTTTCAGACGAATTTTTGTTGCCCACAGACCGGGAGATTCCCAGCGGAAGAGCCACACGGGTCGCCAGCGTGAATTTTCTGGCCAGCGCGGCTGTTTTGCCGGTGCCCCAGCACGGCGCTTCTCGGCGCGGAGTATACGGGACGGGATGTCCTTTGAGTCAGGCTCGGCTGGTCCCATCCCCACAAGGAGAACAGCAATTGGAAACGCTGAGGACTGAGAGTTTCACAGCAATCACAGCCGAATCGGGAAGATCCAGCTCTGTGAGGAAGGGGCGTCCGCCAAAGGAAAACTAAGAAACAGAAAAAACTTCATCACCGGACGGAGAGAGATCCAAGATGGCGATTAACAACAGCTTAGGATTGTAGCTCCCAATGAAAGCGCAGAGAGCATATGGACACCGCAATTTCAGATGAATTTCTGTTGCCCACAAACTGGGAGCTACCTAACGGAGGAGCCATTCAGGTCGCCAGCTCGACTCTTTTGGCCGGCGCAGCTGTTTTGCCGGCGCCCCAGCATGGCGCGGTGCTTCTCAGTGCGGAGTATACACGACTGGGTGCCCTTTGAGTCGGGCTCGGCTGGTCCCATCCCCACAAGAACAGCAATTGGAAGCGCTGAGGACTGAGAGTTTCACAGTAAGCACAGCTGAACCCGGGAAGGCCTAGCTC